>BQNB010033856.1:0-52003 GCA_026074375.1 Tanacetum coccineum
AAACACTAAACTGAAATTGAAAGGATTTTAAAACTTAATTGCATGAACAGTACACGAATTTGGAAAATTACAAAGAAAAAAGAAAAACTCTAAAAAACTAACTAACTTCTAACTTCTCTGTCTTCTCCTTCTTTTATAAGCTGGGAAGTCTTTCTTAGCTTATGTTTGTTGTGTTTGTGTTGTGAGAGCAAAACCAAACATCATCCTAGCCCTCGAAAATTCTTGGAGACCAAACAAATCATCTTAACCCTTCATTTAATTTAAGCAACTTAGGATTACCACAGTGGCAAGGCATCATGTGATGGGGGAGGGTTTATGGGGTTTGTCCCTTGTGTAATGGGAGTTGCAGGGTAAAATATTGGGGGTTGAGTGTTTTGGGGAGAGGGAAAAGGTAAACAGGTTTTTGGGTTTTTGTTATGGCGGGAAATTTGGTTTTTCTTGGCCTAAGGTGAACACGTGAGGGGGGAAATTGAATCAGTGAAAATGGCGGGTTACATTGGGGAAGATAAACAGTGTTGGGTGAAGGTTTGTGTAAATGGCAACATAAGTCCTCCAAAGTGGTATGTCACTTTGCACCACTCGTCCTTGTGGTTAAATAACTTTGGGGACTTGGCATTATAACCCCCCAAGGGTTATATAACTCTTTGCATCACGCGTTCTTGGTGGTTATAAGTTTAGGCTTTTGGCAGTTTAGCCCTTGTAGTATAACTTTCCCATATTGGCAGTTTAAGTCCTTCTCTTCATTTCCTTCTTTTTTTCTTTTTAACTAAGTTTAGGGACTTAACAAGTTTAGTCCTTAAACTTATTTTTCTTGACTTTTGGCTTCGGGGTTGACTTGGGTTGACTTTTTCAGGCTTGGGCTTGGACTTTGACTTTGTCTTTTCCTGCTTTTCCATTCCGAGTCCGGTTTTGTCGTTTTGGCTTCGTTTTTCGTCCTTTTCTTAGTTATCCGTTCCTGCACAATACAGTTAGCAAAACAAGCATATATTTGGCATTTTAAGTCCGTTTTTGGTTATTTTAGCTCGTTTTTAAAGGTAAAAGGTATGTGTAATTAAACACATACCATCCACCTTTTGTTTTCAAGGTTAAAACTACCTTAGACCATGATGAAGGCAAAGCTCTTAGAAACTTGAGATTAATATCTTCATCCTCAGGCTTGGCCTTGAGTTAGTTAAGCTGACTCAGAATCTTCTGCATCCTGTCATATCCTTTGTGTAATCCCTCTGCTTCACTAATTCTGAACTCTGAAAATTCTTGCTTCAGCATAGACTTTCTCATCTTCTTGGATTCGGCATTTCCACCAAACCTAGCTTTGACTTCTTATATTGCCCTGTAAGATCATCCATATAATGGGAATTCAGCACATGTCATCAGAAGGGAAATGGACTTAAAAACAAGGTAGTTCTTGCCTTTGATTCCCTCTGAACAGCAATGTGTTCATCTGCAATCGTCGGGGGGAGAAGAATGACCCTTCTATCACGATCTCTTCCAGTCCTCTTCAAGCTATTGACATTTTTGAATAACCTTTCCAGAATTAATATCATTGTTTGTGATCCTGTCATTCCTTTTTCATACGCCCAGACTCATACTCATCCTTCTTCAATAATTGGAAAACTTTGCATGTTGTTTGAGGACAGTGTTATGATTGAGGTTGAATGTTTCGTTGTGTTGAGGAATGGTGGCGTCACTATGATCTCTAGCATCATCGTTTCCATTGTTAAGATCTTGCTATTTTTTAGGTGTAGAGAGGTGATTTGGTTGTGAGGTTTTTACTAAGGTCTTAAATCAATTAATATTTTGTATTGAACGAGACTCTCAACCAGTCTGTTCCACTTGTTGGATTCCAACTCTAGATAGATACTTTACTTGATGGTTAAGGATGGTGTTTAACCTTATGTTAATCACAAGCTAATCACAGAGGAGCGACCTTTGCTTAGAAAGAAAAGCCAATGTCTACGCGGAATATAGCAACAACTAATAAGAAAGAGAACAGGATAATAAAACTAAAAGTTATTCTATGGATTTCTTTTAATTAACAAGGAGAAATGTGGTTTTTCTAGAATAGCCATTTCCTCAGCCGTAGGTTCTCTTTATAGTGGAGAAACCCTAATCAACATTTAATCAGCATTTACTAAAAACGCGTGAGATTGATATGCATGAATATCTTCCTTATTTAGCTCATGTATATCCTCATCTCTAACTAACTAAAAATCTTATTCCTGAAAATAACTATTTAACTCTACCAGCACTAAGTATTCTACCAGTAGGAACTAAACTTAGCCTACCAGGACTAACTATGATAATAACCTTACCAGCAGAAACTACATACCTGCCAGTAGGAACTACTACTCTACCAGTAGAAACTACATACCTACTAGTAGAAACTAAGTATTACAAATATTCCTAACATTTATAATAGCTAAATGAGCCATGGACCTATTATGGGCTATATGACCTTTGGCTTTTGACTACAAGATAAACTATTTGACTTTGGATTTCTAACATGTTATGACATATTTAAATAAACATGAAGACATTCCTAAATAATGACACTTAAATAAGGATAGATTATATGACATAATCTTTATGCCATACGGGCTTGAACTTCTCCCTCTTGGGCCGTTCGGGCCGTCCGTCCTCCTGCAACACTGGCGTAACAGCCCATTTAGTTTGTAAACGAGTGTAGGATTAAGATTTGAATTTTAATTTTAATTTTGATTTGACGTAAGAAAGATAAATTAATATATTTTAATAAAAAAATTATTTTATATTCAAATATAAAATAAAAAAGATTACATTATACAATGTGTAACATGGTAGGCTACAAAAACTTTCCAAAACCCATCTCTGGTGGGTCTCATACCTAAATATTTCTTTAAGACAGCAACCAAAAAAATTTGAATGAATGTTAAAGTCAACTCGAGCCATCAAATGGCACCAAACAAACACGCCCTTAGATTATGATTCTTTAATACTTAGGGCATGTTTGGCAAAAGCAATGTTATAAATAGCGTGAGGCGTGGTGTGACGGCATGGCCAAGCCTTACGCCTTTGCGAGCTATGACGAGTCATGACGTTTTAAGGTGTGACTTAAAGCGGCACAAAATATGAAATATTTATAAATTTATATATTTATATCATATTACAAATATATTGAAGTCAAGAAACTATCTTTGCATGTAATCTTTTTTATTTCTATATAAAAATACGATTTTTATCGAAATTGAATTAAAAAAAGCCTTCACGCATAAGGTTTTATCGCGTCTTTATTAGATGGATTAGGCCCAAGCCTGACTTGTGGGTTTGGGTCCATTATGGTTTGCTTATGTTTCCACTTTATATATTGTGGCTCAATAAAGATAATAACCTACGAGGTTTTCATTGTCTAACATGGTATCAGAGCGGGTCTGATCCTCAGACCTAGGTGGCTACGTTATCACCCCGTCAAACTCTAACACTCTCCTCAATCATACCACCACTGTTCCATAAAATAATCTTCTATAGATCGAAACTCTAAACCGACTTCTATTATACGTGATGAAGCGTTTATTATTATTATCATTTTTTTTGAATCTGCTGCTAGATGTGATTGTGGTTTGTGGTTGGTATATATGTAGCATATGTCAGAAGACAGCACATCATATGTGATATACGTGTAGGCCTTCACTTTGCAAAGGTTACATTAAAAAAGAAGAAGCTGATTATCATTCGAAAAAAGGATGGAAACAATAAAAAAAGAGGGATCTATGGAAGTTTGATGGTGGGGATCTATGGAATACTCGCTCAAGAAAACTAAAAGTTTGTCCTATTTATTTATAGGTTTTCCTTTATTTTATGTTAAAAAAAGTTATGTTTTGTTAGTGATTTGTGTTATTTGTGCTAAGGTCATAAATCCACACAATCGCGTGTGATTTGTGTTGGTGATTTGTGCTAAGGTCACAAATCCACACAATTTGTGTTGGTGATTTGTGCTAAGGTCACAAATCCACACAACCGTGATTTGTGTTGGTGATTTGTGCTAAGGTCACAAATTCACACAATCATATTGTTTTATTGTTTGTTTGTTTTAATGTTTTATTTTGTTTTCTGCTCCAGTCCAAGCTTTTGCGATTTCGCCGCTCGGACTGCGGGGGAGTATTAAATGGATTAGGCCCAAGCCCGACTTGTGGGTTTGGGTCCATTAGGGTTTGCTTATGTTTCCACTTTATATATTGTGGCTCAATAAAGATTATAACCTACGGGGTTTTCATTGTCTAACAGTCTTATCATGTTTTTTCACTCCTCATCTCAGGTCAAGCCTTAAGCCCAAGCCTCGGTCTATTGCATGGCGTGAAGGTCACGCCTCACGCCATTGCGAGGCCTTTGCGCGCCTTTTAGAACAATGGGCAAAAGTAAATGTTACTAGAATTGAAGATGGAGCTGTAGAAGGAGATAAAGATTATGAAAAAAGATTATTATTATTAGCTACATAAAGTAATATTTTATTTTAAGAGATTATGATTTTTTTTATAATCTCATATAAATTCATTTGCCAAACGAAACTTCTATTTTAATGGTTACAAATAAATGTTTGATTTAAAATAAAATAAAAGTCTTACAATAATAAACGTTCCTATATTATTACCCCATTTAAAAAAAAAAAAAGAATGAAAATAATCAAAATCAAAACTATGGTTTCACTTTCACAGCCCCAAATGTTATTATTACTTGTTTTAGCAACAGTATTACACACAATCAATGGACTTCCAGAAACCTATTCATCATGTATGACTGCTTACAACTCAGGTGGTGCACCTGCAGTTTTTGTCCAACCCTCTGATGTGCTTAGTCATTCATGTTGACTTTTTTTGAAAAGTCAACGCTATGATATGTGAATTGACTCTTCAAAGGGTTATAGGATTAAGTAATCAGAGGATCGTGTTTCTTGCAATCTTCATTTACGATTGCCTTTATTTGGTAGCCATTTTTTTTTTTTGGCATTTTGTGTTTTTTTAATATATTTGTTGATGGTTTGGCTTTTCATAAGTCAAAGTTTGACTTTCGAAAAGTCAAAGTTTTTGCTATGAAATTTTCTAGTGTTTGATCTAAAAGATATCTTTACTACGTGTGAAAAGAAAACACAATTGTGTAAAAGTTAAAAATTTGAATAATAAGTAATTTTATATGACTAGATATTCTTAGACGATGCAATTATTAAATATTTAGATATTTGATTACAATATAAATTAGTCACTTTCTTCACTCTCATTACTCCGCGCTTATCTAGTGGTAGCGAGAAGCACTAGCATTTATATACTAACGCTTTTTGAGTAACAGTTGTAAATTTAGCGTTTACTAGTGTTTAAACAAAATCCAAAACGCTACACGTTAATTGCCAAACGAGCTTCATATTTCAAACACTAGTCGCTAGTTGCTCTAAAATGTTGCGCCCCAAACATACCCAAAAACTAAACACTAACACTAAAGGCTTCTCTTATTAGCGTTCCAAATAAGAGCGTTTAAACAAAGCACAAAAGCTAAACACTCAGTTGCCAAAAAGCATTATATTGCACAGCCCTAAAAGCTGAAAACGCTTCAAAAAGCTATATCACCAAACACAACTTTTTTGTAAGTAATGCAAGTCTTTTGCTCATTTGACAAAACTGTTGCTACTTGACTTTTATAAGTTAAATTTGTTGGTGTTGGATTTTATATTGATTAAAGCTTGTTGTTTAGGCATAAAAAGTTGAAATGTTACATGAATTTGTATAGATGTTGTTGTGAAGGAAACTAGGAATCACTTTAGCTAAGAAAATCAAGAGTTTTAAAGTAAATTGTGATTATCGGAAGTACTATATTTGACTTAAATGTTGAACATGAATCATTATTTCTCTCTCCTTTGACATTAGTGTTAATATTATGATTCTCAGGAGTTAAATTCTCTAGAGTTAATCTTGAATTAGTTAAGGACTAGCTTGTTTGCTTAGAAAGAATTGATTAATTAAGTGTACCTATAAAGGGTGTGATACATGGTAAACTATTTTGAGATAATGAAGCCTATATATTAATTCTGGAAGTCACAAGTTTGACTTCTCAGGATCACTGAAAATGACTAGTTATGTGACCAAATAAGCATTAAGTTATATGGTTTCCTTGAAAGGTTTTGTGTCTAATAAGCTCTTAGAGGTATTTAGATGTGTGTCTGCAAAGTGATTATTTCGACTTGAAGAATAAAATAATTAAAAAAACCAGTTGCCTACTGCAGGAAAAGATGTGAAAAAGGAAGCTAAGGTCAATTTGCTTGCGGTATTTGATGGTCATGGAGGATCAGAAGCTAGTGAAATGGCTAAACATTACTTGCTAGATTACTTTCTTGTTCATGTAATTGCAGGTGCTTTCAAGAAAGCATCAAATATTAATAATCAGCATGATTTAATCACTCCAATAGAATGGTAAGGTAATTTTTTTTGTTCATTAAATGATTATTAGAGAAACTATATTATAACGGTGAAGGTAAATTCATGGATAAAATGATATAGACTGGTGTATGCAGTAAAAATTTGGGCGACATTTAACTCATTTCATTTTGAGCTATTCTTAACTTTTTTTATTTTACCCATCTGACCCATTATAGATAAAACATAACACAAATCTACCATTCATGAATTAACGAGTCGAAACTACCAAATCTACCGTTTCTCAACTTTATTCTTTACTTTTGTGCAGTTCTCATGGATGTTTACCGCAGATGAAGAAAGAATCTTTACATGAACTCTTGAAAGAAGCATTAGTGGGTGCGATTCATGATATTGATCAGAAATTTTCTTTGGCAAGTATACATAACTGATTTTTATATGCTTCAGAATTTCTTGAAACTATGGCATTATCATTTATTCTTCATTTATTATCAAGCAGGAAGCGGTAGAGAAACGTTATAGTGCTGGATCAACAGCTAGTGTTGTTCTTTTGTTGAATGATGAAGAATTGATGGTTGCCAATGTTGGTGATTCTAAAGTCATCTTATGTGCAGGTAAAATATCGCCTAGGGGCAGTTAGATAATATTGCATTTTATCTCAAATCTAATAGCTTGGAAGTCAACTGTTTAACTTAATAAAAACCTGCAGAATATGCTGAGGAATTGACCAGTGATCATCATCCAGATAGAGATGATGAACGAGCCCGAATAGAAAGTGTTGGTGGTTATGTTCTCGATTGGGATATCCCACGAGTCAATGGTATACTAGCTGTATCTCGAGCCATTGGTGACGTTTCCTTGAAAAGGTAAACCTTTAAGTTATTCTAGTTTCAAGGTCATGGTTGTCATGTTAAGAACGTCAAATGTCAATGGCAATTTGATTTCTTAAAAAAAATAAACCTGATAAATTGACCATTACGCCTTTAAGACATCACTAATATTGAGTATGTATTGAATGAAAACTCAGCTAGATGCCAACGGTCTAGTTGGCTTATTGAATTTAGTAGAGATTATTGTTTCGGTACTTGTACACTACAACTTCAACCCCCTTACGGTCATCCACCATCAATCAAAGTATGTAATGTTTTAACCACTGAACATATAAATCATGGATGGATATATATATATATATATATATTGGAAACTTTGGCTAAATTCAGTATAAATGAACCTAATTATGTATGTCAGTGGCCTTGTTTGACGTTTTTATCAACAATATTCTGGACTTAACCAGTTGACCGTCAACCCCTTTGGGAAGTAACGCCTTAGTACCGCTAGGCCATGGTTACTTTGCCCATTTGGTTGATGTTTTTTGTAGTTGAGGAACCTAATAAAAACTCTGAATAATTCTGGGTCATATGTAAGCATTTTCCCTATTCTTATTCTATTAATTTATAGGTATGGTATTATTGCGGAACCAGAAATGGTTGGTTGGAGAAACATAACTGTGAAAGATCGATATTTAGTGGTTGCGAGTGATGGTATATTTGAGAGTTTGACACCTGAAAATGTTTGTCAACTTATTGAAGATGCAAATGTTCAAGAAAATGGAACGCCATATGACAAAGTTCCTTTTCTACCCTCGTATTCATTGGCACAGTACATTGTGAAGACTGCATTAGAGAAGGGTAGTACGGACAATTTAAGTGCTATAGTAGTTCCATTGGCACAAGCAGCTAGTGAGACATTAGTTCACAAGGAGGAGTTGTAATAATGCGTGCGGAAATTCTAGATATATTCAACAAAAAAACACCAAAGAATGTATACTAACATTATGAGATTAGTCGGTTAAATATCAGATATCATGACTAGAAATGTGTCATCCCTAAACGAGGACCGTCTTTTGAACATAGTTAATTGACTACCATTAGTGGAACAAATCACATGAATGTTCGCCGGTAGCATGAGATTTATTATTCATAACTGCAAGTACATTAACCATTTTCCTAAAACAATATCTCAACTTTGAATAGTTATTAAATTTCAAATATTTACTTACTTAACTTGATCACATGTTCACCTTTTTTAAAAGAAAAAGAAGTTACATGATGCAATGCCAGCCAGATTCTCCCTAAAACTAGTAAAAGTTCAGAAAGTCATTGAAATCCACATCTTACCATAGTTAGAACTCAAATTATTGCATATAGTTTCATAATGGGGGTAGCTGCAGTAACATTACTCCCAAATTCATTATGGGTAAATTCAAGATTGTTTTGTTAGCAGCCTCAGTTTTACTTCTCTGTGTATGCACCAATACTACGTATGTCTTTAAGGACTTTCAGGCTGCCATTGAGACAGTTCAATGTCGTGGTCATTGGGGCCTAGAAGTTGAAAGTATCAAAAAATCGATTCAAGAATGTCCATTTGTGAGTGTTCAAGGGCGTAAAAACCATCAAGAGGATCGTGTTATTTGCAATCTCAATATGTGGTTCCCTTTACTTGGTAAAACTTGTTTTAGGTTCAATTTTTTTTTTCCTTTAATGACTTCATTATTGCTAGTTTGACATTTGTAAGTCAAATTGTTGGTGTTAAATAGTTTTTGGATATACTATTAAATACAGTTTATGATAAGTATGCTTGTACCTTCATAAATTTGACTTATTAGATCACAAAAAATGAGCATTTACAAAAGTGATTATTTAACTTAAAGAATAAAAAAGTCCGATAACCAATTGCCTAATGCAGAAAAATATCGGAAGAATGCGGCTAAGGTCGATCTATTTGCAGTATTTGATGGTCATGGGGGAGCAGAAGCTAGTGAAACGGTTAAACAACAATTGGTAGATAGATTTCTTAATTACGTTGTCATGGACGCTTTCCATAAAGCATCAGATTCTGACAATCAAGATGATGTATACTTGACAAAAGAAGGGTAAGTCGCACTAAGGGACTGTATTACAGGTAGCAAGATCTATTATGGGTCAGATCAGTTGGTACGGGCTGGTTTGGGATGACCTGGAACAATTTTCGTAATAATTACTTGTTAGATATGAAAAGCTACCTGTTGAAACTATAGCGAAAATGACATTAGTTGTACCTGTGGTTTGTTAGTATCAACGAAGAACGATTTCCCGTAGTTTACCAAACCACATGCATGACTTCTACCATTTACTTATCTATATAATTACAACCAAAATCTTTATTTAACCACTCGAGCGTGGCCTAGTGGCAAAAGGGCTTGCGACTATCACTCTAATATGTGTGAGGTCCCAAGTTCAATTCTTGCTAGGTGTAAACAACCTTGTAGTAGCCACGCCAGCCTCCTGAAAAGGGAGGGCTTTACCTGGTTTGAGTCTGGGTGGCGGTGGGTTCAAACCCCGTGGATTAGTCGGCCAAAAGGTCGGAAACCATCGTTACCCAAAAAACCAAAATCTTTATTTCTTGAATAAAACGTTCTAGGAGGATGTATGCATAAAAAGTGTACTTTGGGCAGCGTTGAGTCGATAAAACATAAACCATATCCACCATTTCATAATCTAGCTTGTATAAATGATAGTTATGATTTTTAAAAAGTTACGGCTATCCAGCTTGTTTCTTTAATCTTCTTGCAGGTTTCGTTCGTGCTCACAGTATATCAAGGATGCCGAATCTTTACGTAAAATCTTGGAATTATCATTATCGGAAGCAATTCGACATATTGATTCGGAATTTTCATTGGCAAGCTTACGATAAGTTGCTTTAAGAGTTACTCATAGTTATCACACATAATCTTATCTTCATCGATTTTACAAAAATTGCAGAAATGGTTGTTTGTAAAACCTTTTAATGCCGGATCAACAGCCAGTGTTGTTCTTGTGTTAAACAATGAAGAATTGCTGGCTGCGAATGTAGGCAATTCCAGAGTCATCTTATGTGCAGGTATAATTTTTGAAATTATTTAAGAAGTTGAGGTATCAATATACATCTTCATCAAATCCGATTTTCTATAGCATTAACGGGATTACGGGATGAGAACTGCAGAATTTGCTGAAGAATTGACCACTTATCATAATCATAGTGATGCACCACGAGTCAAAGGCAAACTAGCTGTATCTCGAGTCATTGGTGATGCTAAATCGATAAAGTAAGTCACTATGGTTTCAAGATTATGTTGGCATGTTATAATTTCTAAACTGAATCAGATTCATATAGGAAAAAAAAATCCATATATTTCATGGAAATATTCCGTAACTACAAAAACATCAGAGTATGCAATCTGTTCACAGGTCTGAATCCTTATCTCTCCATGATCTTATGGATTTCCAGGATCGATCTTGGTCAAACTACATCATGATAATCATCAAATCATTCAAGGATAAAGAACAAAGAAGATGGGTTGAACCCTTAATACATCTGATATTAATATTGAAAGGGTTAACTGTTTACATAAATTCCTATCCTATTTATACATGTTGAATCGGTATGATACAAAGGGTTGTGATGGTTCTATAGAACCAACAGACATGTCCATTTATCAATAAAAGTAAACGACATAATTTTCTAAACCTAAAACTGACATCGTTTTCTATCTATTGGGTTTGTTGGCCTGCTGGCCCAAACCAGTAAAATATAGATTTTTATCTAACCTAAGTACTATACAAAGATTAATGGGATTATATCTTTCCAACATATGTTGGGATTTAATATCTATGTAACCAAGTTACTACGAGTACGCAGCGGATTTGGATCTAGTAATAGCATAGGGTTAACACTAAACAAGAAGTAAAAGAAACGCGTACCTCTTTGATAATTGATAAAGAAAACGAGTTAAGCGATTAAGACAATCGCCTCTACGGTTGCTCACACAATCACGTCAACCGAATGTATTAAGCTTGCTAGGCTTAACTTCACAACCAAACAACCCTTGTATTATAACCCGATTACTACGAACCGAATTAGAGTATAAAACTCTAATTATCACCGAATACCCTTGGACCGAATTTAAGCAAAACCGAAAACCTTGTTGGGTTTTTTCCTACTTCGAACCAAAAAAAACAACCACAAATTGTGTAGAACCTTGTGCGTCTAGCTGGGAGAACAAGGGAGATTAATTAAACCTTAAAAGGTTTAATGAATATGGTGTGGAGTTTATAAACCGAAAACTAAAAAAATCCCTTGTGAGGGTTTTTTTCTTACTCGGCTAGAAAAGAAAACAACAAAACTGAAACAGTATTTTTGGGATTCTGTGAGTTGTATATCTCGTATATAATGAGTTAGGGTCAAGGGTATTTATAGCCTTTGATCCCTTCTCAAGATCAACTAGGAAACAAATCCTATACATATTACAACTCTTTCTTTTCTTGCTCTCCTTATCTAAACCGAATTCTGGAACTATGGAATATACATATTCGATTCCAGCTTTTACAAGTATATTACTTAATCGGTTTAGTCCTTGTGGTTTGTATTAATGACATTTGTGAAGTATAAAATATATTCTCCGTGTATTAACGTGTGTGCCCCCAATAGGCTCACATATTCGTAATGTATTCGTGCTAGTTCGACTACCATAATCCAACAGCTCCCACTTGGGAGTTTGGAGAGCAACTAAGCACTCATTACTTATAATTGCAAAGACTAGCACCCACCCAATTATTTTTTTTCAATTAAATATATAAGATAAGAGTTTCAAAAATCATCTCAGCTATTTATGGTTATAAATTTCTTGCTTTATAATCATCCATTGATACAGATACCGTTAAACCCATGATATGGCTCCGAAGTCATATCCCATATAGTTTAACATATGTTTTCTGCGTATAAGAATAATATCAGACATATACAAAATGTAATCAAGTGAATCATCTTGCATTACCCTTTGGGACCGACCATATGTCATTTAATCTGATTAAAATCTGGAGAGGGCCCAATGTATCTTCTGCACATATCAAGTAATGAACAAATTCCTTTATTGACTACAATTGTTTTGTGGATCTGCCTTCACATACACTCCGAAAAATAGCTTTTATAACTACCTTGTTTCAGGACAGCGTTTGGCTATAATCACAAAGTGATATCCATACATATAGAACTTGCCTGCATCTCAAGTCTAAGGACAATTTTTATCAACCATTTTCGACATTTTACTCATGACATGGATCCAAAAGTAAATGATCGAAGGTTGGGGTATCCAATATGCATCCCTTGTGAATACATATGAGTTTGGTGGGAACAATCCATATATTCACAGAATATAACCAACACTCACATTTGCCTTACATTACAATATTCCCATATTGTTAACCGACAATGGACATATTTAGAATGATGAATCATTCATGGATTAAACATGCAAATATAGAATAACAGTTGTTATATGAATGAAAACAAATCCCAAGTATCTTTATTCATCAGAAATTAAAAACTGTCTTACAATTCCAAAATTATCCAAATACTAATCAAACACAGAGTTACATGAAACTACTAGCTGGCAACAATCCGATATTCCTAGTTAATTCAGAATGCTTAGGGAATGCCAAAGCCTTTGTGAAAAGGTCAGCTAAATTATCATCTGTGTCAATCTTTTCTATCTTTACATCACCCATCTTAATGGTCTCGCGAAGATAGTAAACTTTTGCGCGAAAATGTCTTGCACCTTTAGTGACTCCATCATCTTTCGCTATAGCTATGGCTCCAGTATTATCACAATACTTACTTATGGGTTCTTCAATTGTGGGAATAATGCCAAGCCTATAAATGAATTTACGAATCCATACAGCCTCCTTCGATGCATCAAAAGCAGCGATATATTCAGTAGATGAGGTTGAAAAAATACTTTGTTTTGTACTTTTCCAGTCAACAACACCTCCATTTAGAACGAACACATATCCAGTCTGCGACTTTAGGTTGTCAGCATCCGTCAGATATCCAGCATCAGTGTAGCAAGAAACTCTGAGCTCTCGTTCCATATTACCTCCATATACCAAAAACATATCCTTAGTATTGCGAAGATACTTAAGAATATTTTTAACAGCAGTCCAGTGTTCTTCACCCGGATTCTGTTGAAATCGGCTTGTCATGTTCTGTGCGAACGCAACATCAGGACGAGTACATCTCACAGCATACATAATAGATCCTATAGCCGAAGCGTAGGGAATATTTTGCATGCGCTATTTCTCAGCAAGCGTTGAAGCACCTTATGACTTACTCAATTTAAGCTTTTCTTGCATTGGGATCGTTCCACGTTTGGAATTTTCCATATAAAATCTTTTCAAGATTTTCTCAATGTAAGCACTTTGACATAAACCAATTAACCGCTTTGACCTATCACGGTAGATCTTGATTCCAAGAATATATGCAGCATCCCCTAAATCTTTCATAGCAAAACTTCTTCCAAGATAGGATTTTACATCTTGTAACATTGGAATGTTGTTTCCCATGAGTAATATGTCATCGACATATAGAATTAGGATAGCGACATAACTCCCACTAGCTTTTAGGTATACACATGGCTCATCAGGATTTTGAGTGAAACCGAATTTCTTGATTTCATCATCAAATCGCTTATTCCATTGCCTTGATGCTTGCTTAAGTCCATAAATGGAACGCTTAAGTTTGCATACATGGTTAGGATATTTTGGATTCACAAAACCCTCAGGTTGCTCCATATAGACTTCTTCGGAAAGATGTCCATTGAGGAAGGCGGTTTTGACATCCATTTGCCATATCTCATAGTCATAGTACGCGGCTATAGCTATGAGAATCCTTATAGCTCTAATGTCTGCAACAGGAGAAAAGGTTTCTTCATAATCAACCCCGTAGGTTTGAGTGAAGCCCTTTGCTACAAGACGAGCTTTAAAGATGTATACTGCACCATCCATGTCAGTCTTTTTCTTGAAGAGCCACTTGCTACCAACGGTTCTAGCATTGGGAGGAAGCTCAACTAAGACCCATACATCATTGTCTTTCATGGATTGCATTTCCACATTCATCGCATCAAGCCATTTCTTGGATTCAGGATCCAGCAATGCAGCTTTATAGTTAGCGGGTTCACCAAGATCCCCTAACTCATGTTCCTCAGCATCGATGTATAAACACAATCGATCTGTGGGACGGCGTGTCCTTGTGGACCTACGAATGGGATTGATATCACTTTGAGGTTCATCAATTTCTTGATCATCCTCTTCATGATTTAAGCTAGTGTCTACAGAAGGATTTGTATCTTCTTCTTGAATTAGTTCAAGATCTTCCACACTCCCACTTGCTTTTAGATCTATAAGATCATTCTCAAAGAACTCAGCATTCCGTAACAAAAACTTTGTTCTCAGATGGGTTGTAGAAAGAATATCCCATTGTTTCCTTTGGGTATCCTACGAAGATACACCTAAAAGATCTAGGATCAAGTTTGTCAGGTTTGGTAAGTGTATCACGCTTAACAAGTGCCTCACAACCCTAGACTTTTAAGTAAGACAGCTTAGGGGCTTGCCCATGCCATATTTCATATGGTGTCTTATCAACCTTCTTAGTTGGAACCTTGTTGAGAATGCGTGCAGCAGTCTCAAGGGCATAATTCCAAAATGACTTTGGTAGAGTAGTTTGACTCGTCATGGATCAAACCTTGTCTAGCAGTGTTCGATTTCTCCTCTCTGACACTCTATTGTTTTGTGACGTGTAGGGAGGAGTACGATGGGCAATAATCCCATGCTCTTTTAGATGATCCAAAAACTCTTGACTCATATATTCACCTCCACGATCAGAACGTAGTGACTTAATGGTCTTTCCGAGTTGGTTTTCTACTTCCTTTTGAAATACCTTAAAGGTTTCAAACACTTCATGTTTATGTTTCAGCAAGTAAACATAACCATAACGACTGAAGTCGTCAGTAAAAGTGATGGAGTAGTTGTCTCCTTGTCTTGACACAATTTTAAATGGGCCACATACATCGGTGTGTATTAGTTCAAGTAGATCTTTAGCCCTTTCAACTTGATGTGAATAGGGTTTTTTTGCCATCTTACCAGACAAGCATGAAACACACTTTCCTAATGACTCAATGTCAATAGAATTGAGAAGTTCATCATGTTGCAACTTTTCAAGGCTTTTCTTGCTAATGTGTCCAAGACGACAACGCCACAAGAGAGAAGATTCTAAATTAATTTTGGCTCTTTTATTAGTAATTGCATGCATAGAACTTTCGTTTGTATTAGAACAAGACATATCAATTTCAAAAATACCATTCTATGGAACAACCTTAAAATAAACTATATTATACTTTGAAACTAAAAGATCATTGTTATCATCAAAAGGATTAATAAATCCATCGTCAAACAAACGTGAAACTGAAATAACACCTCTAGTAATAGAGGGAGCATAATGACAATTTTTCAAAACAATAACTAATCCACTAGGGAGCTCTAAATGATTAGTTCTAATTGCTTCAACGGCTACACGATGACCATCGCCCACGTACAGACTCAAAGCACCTGGTTTCAACTTCTTACTTCCCCATAGACTCTGAGTAGTAATACAAATATGTGTACCACAACCTGTGTCATAAATTCAAGATTTACTAGGGAAAAAATAGAGTTCTATGGTGAAAATACCTGAAGTGCTAGCTCCCTGAGATAGCTTCTTCTTTTTCATCAACTCGGCGAGATACACGGGACAGTTCTTTCTCCAGTGCCCTATTTCACCACATTGGTGGCAAATGGCGTCCTTTGCAGGGTTATCTTTCTTAGGTGGTGGAGGAGTCTTAGGTTTGGGAGCAAATGGCGCATTGTTAGGTGCATAGCCCATCTTGCTCTTTCCTTTACCATGACCCCCTTTAGCAGCTTTGTGCGGTTTATTTTTTTGGTTTTTCTGAACCCTTCCTACTTGTATTGCATGAAGTGCAGGATTACCATCTTTCTTTGGCAGTGTATCTTCATGCATCTTAAGCATGGCATGTAGTTCATTCACGGTCTTCCCCATGCCGTGCATATTGTAATTCTGTACGAAGCTGTCATAATCCTTATTCAGGGAGACTAAGATAAGACTCACTACAAGATTTTGACCACCAGGTTGACCGAGTCGCTCCAAGTTATCAATATAGCCCTTCATCTTTAGAACATATGAGCTAACTGATTGACCTTCCTCCTGCTTGCACGCGTGAAATTCTCTCACGGTCTGCAGAAGTTCCTGTTCAGCTTGTTTAGAAAACATAGCTTTTAGCTCTTGGAGCATGTCATAAGCACCAAGATGAGCTAGATT
The DNA here is from genome assembly GCA_026074375.1 of Tanacetum coccineum. Classification (NCBI taxonomy): domain Eukaryota; kingdom Viridiplantae; phylum Streptophyta; class Magnoliopsida; order Asterales; family Asteraceae; genus Tanacetum; species Tanacetum coccineum. The sequence continues at coordinate 16,617 of BQNB010033856.1, forward strand.
CCGTTGGATATCTAGGTCCATGGTCAACAACATGAGCACAACAACTTCCTTTTGTCCTTTGACCCATGCAGCGTGAGCTGCAGCAGCCGTAGGAGGAACTTGATGTCCAGGAGGTGCAACAGGTGCTTCAGGAATAGGATGCTCAAGGTAATTTTCCTTGTCTTCAGTTGATAGTACCAAACGTAGTTGTCTATACCAATCAATGAAGTTGGGTCCAGTGAGTTTTTGTTTCTCGAAGAAACTCCTGAATACCGAATTGTTTCCGACTGAGGTAGTCATCTACAATAAAAAGTTCAAACAATTAGTATTTTTGATAATTAAATTCTTAATAGAATCAACTACCCAATTAATTTACTAATTAAGACTAAGATCCAACTTGACCTCCCACTTATTACCAAAGGTCTGACCAGGGCGTAAACAAGTGGGGCAAGAGGTAAGCGACGAGCGTTAATTGCATTTTTAATGCAACTCTTAGGTTTATGAGACTTGTGAAAACATTAGTAATAATGTAATAATGTTAAGAACATGTTTAGTATCATCTTATGTCTTGGGTCCAAGGTCTGACCAAGCCTACTCGAATTAAGTCGACCAAGCAAAAACGTGCAAAGATCGCCAGAGGTCTGACCAGTGCACGAAATTCGCCATGGGTTGGAATGACCCTAAGGTCTGACCAAAGCGGCCAAACCAAATGCACGTGTTTTTGGTTGGCTGGCATAGACTTAAAATTTTTCTAGGGGTATGCACATAAATGTGTTAAAACGTGTACAAAGAAGCATGTATATAACTTTGTAGCACTAATTTTTAAAAACCTTTATTAATGACACAGTAGTGACATGCCATCGTTCATGGTAATTCCAATCAAACATGCCATGGTTCTTTAGGGAATTACGTAAAAACGACCCGTCTTAAACTTCTCTTAAAGTTTGTTCTAGTGGATGAGCCGTACTTCTCATGAGTCCATAGCGTCCAGTTTTTAATTCAAGAAAAACAAGTTTCATAGTTTAATGTCTTATTAATTTTTCACAAAAATAGTTTTCCACGAAACAAATAGCTGGCCACTATGAGCATGCATTAGGCGTGTATAATTAATAGACATACATCAACATCATCTTTTTGGACATATGGCATATTTATTTAGGCGTGTAAACAATTAGACATTAAATAATCATGCATACATAGATTCATAATACAAAAGATGACATTAAGCATACAAGTAAACATGTAAAATCCGAGTTCTCTAGCGAGTCTTCCCCAAATGGAGAACCATAAGACCCTCACTAGGTTTTCTGCTAAGTACCTAGATCGCCCCATGCACCACATAATTGTGATTGAGTGGGTCTTATAGCCGGAATAGGCAAAAATTAAAAAGGAGGCATACCTGCTAAATTAACATTTTTAATTTTCCTTTTTAACCTATATTAACTTTTAATATGTTTTTCAAGATCTAGATCTACATATTTTATCCAGTTATGGCAAGGATTCGCATATCATTGTCATATTTTACTAGTAAAACATAAATAAAATATAAAACGCAAATGATCATAAACATATGGTTTGTAAATATAGCATGAAACTAGACGTTTAATTAAAACAATACGTGTTATTGCCCATAAAAATTAAAACGAGTTTTGACTCGTGTTGCCACTGTTGGGCGATTTGACAAATCTAGCTACGAATTACGCGCGGATGATCTAGTAATCGCATATGATTTACACATAATAAGATGTAAATAGGAAACGTATCCTCTAACAAATGATCTTGAAACAAGTATAGTGACTTAAAACAAAATCACATCTACGGTTGCTCAACACAATCACAGTCAACCGTTTATTACGTTAAGTTGTCTAGATTAACTTACACAAACAAAAACCCGTGTTTGTGTTATTACTCATACCAAACAAGCCTGCATTGTACAACCGAATATTAAGACCACCGAATTAGGGTTAACCAAAAACCATAATACAACCGAAAATACAGAAACCTTATTAGGGTTTATATAAAACTCGGTTGAACCAAAGTAGCACCAAAACCAAAAACTTGTTTCCTTGTTGCTGCTCTTTACGTGATCTAAAACAGAACCAAACAACCTGCTAATCTTCGATCTGGTATGGGATCAAAACCACACTAACACCTCTGAAGTGAAGAGAGCAAAGGAATGGGAACAGAACCGAAACTAGTAAACCTTGGTTAAGGTTAACTCGATTCTGCTGAATGAAAATAAAAAGATACCGAAACGTATTTTAGGTTTTTCTGCTTTTGTTGTGTCGTGTTTTTTTGTGATGCAGGGTGTGAGGTATATATAACCTCCAAACCCTAGCATGGATAACTTAGGAAAACAAGTCCTAGTTTGATCACAACACATCTCTTCCTTTTCCTTATCTATCTAAAACCGAATCCTGGAACCTATGGAATATTCTTATTTGATTTTCAGCTTTTAAGACATAACAAGTTTGTGTCTTAATCGGTTTTAGTCCCTTTGGTTTGTAGTAATAACGTTTGTGAAGTATAAAACATATTCTTCATGTATTAACGTGTGTGCCCCTAATAGGCTCACATATTTCTAACGTATCTCGTGCTAACCGACTACCATAACCCAACAAAAAGTTCAATCAGATTAATCTCCGCCTAACCGATTAATCTCTAGACGGTTCCCGGCTGCCTAGCTAACGTCTAGCAATTTTTACAACCTTGGTCTTAAGAGGAGCGTTTTTTAAATGCATAACCGATTTCTTATGATATTTAATTTGAACTAGCTTGAAAACTGAAAAGGTTCATAGAACTATTTGACTAGAAGATAGTAAGTTCGAATCTTTATTGTTTGTTTATTTTTTATAAGAAACTTATTCAAGCATACCTTGTACTTTGCTATTCTTTCCGATCATAGAAATCATTTTCTACATATACAAGATCATTCATAGCTATTTGCTGATAACTTCATTTTCTTTGGATCTATAATAGAATTGAATGAAAAGACATAATGAACTCAGTGTACAAGGTTTATAAGGGTACTTTAGTTGTAGGATTTTCATGTGTTTATTGTCAAATAATTGCTCTTGTTCTTGTTTATGATCAACTTTAACGGTTTAATGGCTTTGGGTTCGTTTCAGATTATTTTCAGAGTAAATTGCAGAAATTGTCCCTAAAGTTTGGCTAAATTGCATGTTTCGTCTCAAACTTTACGAAAGTGCAAGGATCGTCCATGTGAGGAAACCTTTGGTCTACGGGACAATACTTGCACCAAAGGTTTCCCCGTAGGGACGATACTTACACTTTCATAACGCTTGAGACGAAACATGCAATTGGCTAAACTTTATGGACGATTTATGCAATTTACTCTTATTTTTATAAGAAAGGAAATATACCAAGGAAAAATTCTATATTTACCCAATTTAAATTGCAAAATTCCATATTTACCCAAAAGACAATATATCAAATAGACTAATTTAATGTTGGTCGCAATAGAAACCACGACCCACTTGCTCGACCCCATAGCGACGCGTCGCCACTACAAATTGACTCGGTCGAGTTGTGGTTTTGGGGAAAAAAAGGTCGGACAGTCAACCTTGCTGCATGCACACTTGAAAATAAATCCAATGGCAAAATTGATTGTTGTTAATTTAAATAAAAATACTTTTTAATTTTTAAAATTTAAACCATTTAAACTCTATAAATACCTCAGTCATTTCACAATTTTATACACAAATTCAAACCACTTTTCTATTACACTTCTCATCTTTATTAACAACAAAGCAAAATTACCCGCGCGTTGCTGCGGGACGTTAATTTTTCGCGTATTGTTGCGAGCCATTAATTTTTATTTTTTATTTTTTAATTTTGCGCGGGTTTATTTTTTCGGTCTCATGTTTAATAACTTTATTTTTTTGCAATATTGAGCTCGTTTTGTTCGCAATTCGAAGATCTTTCCGTGGGTATTTTTTGGTCGGAATGACTCGATAGATATGTGTTATATTTAAAAAAACGTAAATAGTTAAAAGCCAAGGGTACGTTTTGTAAATTTTTTTTCTATATATATTTAACTTCAACATTTTTTATAAAATGGTGCGTATATCAGAAGCATTGCAATATTTGGCTCGTTTTGTTCGCAATGCGAAGATCTTTACGCGAGTATTTTTTTATCTGAGTGAATAGGTAGATATATGTTATATATTTGATAAATAAAGTTTATTATATAAAAAAGTCGTAAATAGTTAAAAGTCGAGGGTTCATTTTGTAAATTTTTATTTTGGGCAGGAATTTTTTTTTTATTTGGGCCGGTGTGTTGGGCTAAGTTGGCCCACGACGCAAAACGACGTCGTTTCAAATGAGAATTGATTATAATCAAATGTCTAACAAAACTCCCAAAACCAAAACCCGAAAATCCCGACGCCAAGAAAGCATTCCACTATTAACACCGGATCCGAATTTCTATTTATCCGATGTCTCTGTTGAAAACTAGAAGGATGGTTGAATAGTTTTTCCCAATTAAAATTTTGAAGAAGCATTTCTGGTTGATTATTTTTAGATCTATTGATAGAAAGATATATATAATTAAGTTAGCGAAATAAACAATAATAATAATAGAGGATATGTGACAAAGAGATTTATAGTGATTCGGCTACAAGGTCTCCTACCTTGCCCTGCTCCACTCCCTGAGTCACCTACTCGAGAGTTCGAATCCACTAGTCACCAATGCTCCTGTAACCGGCGGAGAAGCCTCACAACGTCGCTTACACCTTTTAACGGTACAAAGCTAAATACCAAATTCTTCACACGGTAGAATCAAACCAACCTCTGTTTACCCTTTACATGACACTAAGGTATATACCATGTTCCAACAAGGAGGAACAAAATACCTTTAGAATACTTGCCCTCTACTAAGTAAGATCCATCTTGATAGATATTTATCACAACTATTTTACACAACACCTTTCTAAATGATCCTATCACTATATGATACACATCTCGATTGAATTAGATGAATGATGCTTTATGATCAGCAGGTAGATCTTTATGAGATGATAGACTCTTGCCATAAAGTGAGCTTTGAGAGTTGATCTCGTATGCAAAACCCGGTCAAACTTCTCCTATTTAGAAATCTACCAAAATACTAAAATAAAAGAAAACATAATTAGAGATCAGTTGGTAACTGAATATGATAGAAATAGACTATATGAATGGATGCTTAAACAAGTGAAATGAGCTGGTATTTATAGACTTGAATTTTACTGTACCCTGGTTCCGCCGGTTCTGTTGTAGAACAGAACCGGCTAGTTATCGTCAATAGAACCGGCGTACAGTAACTAAATCCAAATTTTAATTTGTAAAATCTTGAAAGATCATGTGTAGTCTTGTAAGATTATGTTTAGATTTGGTAGAAAAAATATGTTAGCTATGATGTAAATATGTTTGAGGGTTTTTATATATTTTTATGTAAATTGTACATTTTTATTCTAAAAATGTACTTATGTGATTTGAGTGTAAGTGTTATGATATATATGAAGGATGGTTTGATGAATAGATGACTTAGATAAACTATTGGTTTAAAATATAATGAATTTATGAATAGATGAGTTAGATAAACTATTGGTTTAAAACTAATGAATTTCATTTTCTACTTTTGACAAGTTTATGTTTTGTTATTAACAAAACAAAGATAGATCGTAAAATATAAATAAACGTTTTTACTATATTAACAATCTCCCATTTTTTGTTGATGACAAAACATAAACTTATTAGAAGTAAACAATAAAATTTATAAGTTCTAAATTGGAGTTTTTTACTTCCTTTTTCCCTTTTTTTGTCAAAACAAAAATAGTGTCGAAGAAAAACTAACTCGAAAATGCAATGAAATGAAATGCAATAGATAATAAAGAATAGATTCTTTAAAAGAATCAAATGCTTGTGTGCAATGGACCAAAGATGACCAAGCATAAAGTTTGATTCAAGCGAAGAAAATTTAATGCTTCCTTTTGACTAAGGCACTCCGAGATGGGATCGTCAAGGTTTCCTAGTAAGGTAAAAGGGGCTACAAGAAAACATGTTAGTAATAATGCATGTAAGAATGCAATATGAAGGATGGTCGATAGACATCAGAACGAAATTGATTCATGGAGAGTCCATTTCAAGGCTCCCCCTTGACGAGTACCCCTCCCTGTATGATAATGTTAATCCAAGAGATTTAAGCATTTGAATGCAATAAAAGGGAACTGAAGAAGTTCTGGGTGGCTGGTTCCGACGGTTCTGTTGCCAGAACAGAACCGGCTTTGCAGCCGAACCGAACCAACTGACCTGCACACAAAGTCAGCACAGACCAAATTTTGGCGGGAAGCACTTTAGTTCAAACATCTATACAATATTCAGCTAAAAACAATAAGGAGGTTACTTTAACATACAAAAAGTGCAATGATTCAACATAAATTCATAGTTAATTATTCAAATAAAGATGCACAACCATGTTATCAAACAAAGAAAAAAAATCAAACATGATTGCTAAAACATAACTTTAGTTTTTATTAGATACAAATCATGAAGTAAAACAACTTGACCTAAGTCAACTAAAACTAAAATCATGATTAGTGATCCAATTTACTTAAAGCATCCAGAACTTAAGGTCACTTGATCTTGACAATCATCATCCTATGGAAGTTGGTTTGTGAGATGGTTCACACGGTCAAGAATATGGTTTAACATGAACCTCATTTCATCTTGGAGGTTGTTGACAATGGTTTTGGTTCTTTGGTATTGTGGGCATGTGTGTACTTGAGGTCTAGGAGGGTCTTCAATCCAAAGGGATTGATCAAGAGGGACAAAGGTGCTTGATGGGGGGACTGATGTTCTAAAAGGTGGTATTTGAGTTGAGGTAGAGGTGGGATAGAATGGTGGTGGCATTTGTATGGTGGTGATGGATGTGGGAGCAATAAGGCTTTCTTGCACATGTTGTGCGTTTTGGATAGCTTCTTGGATGTTTTGTTCAAGTATGTGAAGATGGTTAAGTTCGTGTTGTATTTGATCTCTAGTCATGGATGGCTCGGGTTGTGCACTCAACCTACTCCTAGAGAGGTTGATAGGTGGGAAAGTTGGTTCAAAGTCCATGAGTGATGGTTGAGGGGGTGTTTGGGATAAGCCTTGGGAAATGACTTGTGGCAATGAATTTGTAGTTCTTGGTGGTATTTCATTCAAGGAAGATAGGTAGGGATGAGATTCTAATGGTAAACTTGGTGGAGTAGAGAAGGTTAAAGCTCTAGAGGCTAATAGTGTCATGAGTGGTTCTAGAGTAGGGGTTGTTTGGATGGAAGTTGGTGGTGGAATTGTGAGAGCAAAGGTAGTGTCTAGAGTGGCGGTTAAGGTTGTGTGGATGGTGTTGAGAGGTTGGGAAGTATTTGAGAGGTGGTTTTGGATGGGTGACCTTTCATTGGAAGAGATGTCAATGAAATCGGTTCGTGGCATTTTCTTTGGAGGATTTTGGTTTGAGGAGTTTGCACTTGAAGCCATGGAGTATGATGATTAAGATGATGGAATGAGGAAGGTTATTTGCAGATATGTGAGTATAAGGAAGATGATTACAAGATCCTATTATATACTAAAGGCTATGCATTTAACATTTAATGCCTAAACCACTAGCTTTTTACTAAACATAATCATTTGGGCTAATTTCTAAGTCAAACAAGAAACAAACACCTATTGGATCAGCTTAATACAGGTCTAACTAACACATTTATGAGCCTAGTTCAAAAATATAACACCCCAAAACGAGGGAAAACCTTCTGTAGAACCAGCGTTGCCGGTTCCTTTGGTTCCAATGAAACCGGCTTGCTGCAAATGGAACCGGCTGCTGCAGCAAGACTTCACTAATTTTCTTATTTTTCTACTAGTGATCTAAAGGCAAGTTTATTCCTGTTTTTTTCTATTTATTTCTTAGGATTAATGTAAGGCTATATCATCCTAGGGCATAGGAGGAGATCGTAATGTTCTAATCTTAGAAAAAATTTATAAAACCAAATGCTCCTTAATGGAGAGGGTAAGATACGTGAACTATAGAAAGTTCATACAAAATACCTTATCAAACTCAAGAAGAATCCAAATGGCTCTAAGAAGCCAATGTGGTTTATCATTTTTTTAAAAACTAGATTCAAAGGAAAATTATTCATACAATAATCAGTCAAGAGGCTACAATCAAGATAAAATTGAGAAACTTGAGAAACAGTCAAGCAAACCATCATGATTATGTAACACATCTTCATGATCCTTCAAGATACAACGAGAATATCAGTCTTCATCATTAAAATTGGAGGGATAGGAGTAGAGATGATTGGTATGGTTCAGGGGCAACAGTGTGTGAGGGAGAGGAAAGTATTTAGGTTTAATGAGTTCGGGATTCATAAGAGTGAGGTGGTTGAAAAGACGATTAAGTAACATTCCATATGGCAAGGGACATTCGAGGGAGTTTTTGATGAGATTCTTTTTCTAAAAAGTAGGTGAAGTTGTATGGCCTACGATTTAGGATACAGTATATCACGTGACAAGAAAAAGCTAAGATATATTAGGAATTTGTTTCTTATCCTATGGCATTACATTCTATAACTTCATTCCAAAATCTAAAGTCTCTATGAAGTTCATTCTTGTGGGTTCTGAGGGGATCCTCAGTAACTCTATTAATGGTGTTATCACTAATAATTTCATTTGGTGTAGGAATGAGACTTTGATAGGGATAGACTTCTTCAAGAAATCTATTTAAGGATTCGAGAGAATATTCATTAGAATGTGCGTAGTCTCCAAGTAAAGGGGTTTGAAGAATGTGAGCGAGGTATTCGAGAGGGATGATAAATTATTTATTTAGGCTCCAAAAGCAAAAACGAATACCTATTTCCTCGTCTCTTAAGATTTCGACCGAGAAGAAGAGTTCGAGCAAGAATCTAGGATGAATATCCTTGTCAACATCATATAGACATTGAAGATGGATATAAGAGAATTTTGATTTAAGGTTAGTGTGTTGGGTGAATTCTGGATGCATTGTTCGACCCTCATGAATGGATCTATTTTATAAATCACGAATGATAGGTTTTAGGTGCACTGGGATATATTTTTCTCTTGAGATTTAGGAATGTATATTTTAGTGAGTTCTAGCTCTTCATGAGACATAGTGGCACCTAGCAAATAAAAAAATGAGAGTTTTTAATGCAAAGAGATGAAAATATGCCAAGATGTGCTAGATACTCATGATAAGGACAAATATAAATCAATCGCAAAGATCATATAATAATAGCCTAAAGAGTAAAAGGATACCTTTTAGTGATTTAGTTTTTAGACAAAATAGTCATGAAAGGATTTTTGACTTTTTAAGTAGTCAGGCTTAATATTTAGGATTTTGTATTCAGATATCGTACCTCGGACGAATCGTGGGTTCGAGGGAAAGATTCGAGAAAGAAGTTGTGAGAGTGTGCTAGACTCAAAAATAACACAATAACATTTTTAGAAGAATAGATCACATAGCACTTTACAATTATTTCATAGATAGAGTATGAGCACAATGAGCACTTAAAACAAGTAGAAGGATGAAGATTATACCTTTAATCATTGTGAATTTGTGACACGAGGATCACACCAAATACTTTTAAAATACTATTTTATTATTATTTGTTAAAAAAAAAAAAGAATTTAATAGTAAAAATGGTTATATGAGTTATCATATTGAGCCACAATTAAAAATGTCCAAAAGATATTTTCAAAATAACCCACCCCATATAATAATTATAATTAGGCCTCATTTAAAAATTTTAAGTTCAAAGAGAAATTTTAGCCAGATCCGCGGTTCTGTTACCTGAGCATGGTTGGTTCCATTCCTGAACCGAACCGGTGGAACCGGCTTGTTGGACCAGGATGAGATTTTGCCCTAGAGCAGCAGTTTCTCTTTTTCTCGATCATCATTCAACGTGCTTTTAAGAAAACAAATAATATAATAGATCTAAAAAAATAATTGTAGTTTTCGAAATTCATTTGATCGGTTTTTAAAGTACATTATACTTTAAAGAACTTTGATAACCTGCTCTTGATACCAATTGTTGAAAACTAGAAGGGGATGTTGAATAGTTTTCCCCAATTAAAATTTTAAAGAAGCATTTCTGGTTTATTATTTTTAGATCTATTGATGGAAAGATATATATAATTAAGTTAGCGAGATAAACAATAATAATAATAATAAAGGACATGTGACAAAGATATTTATAGTGGTTCGGCTACAAAGTCTCCTACCTTGCCCTACTCCACTCCCCGAGACACCTACTCGAGAGTTCGAATCCACTAGTCACCAATACTCCTTTAACCGACGGAGAAGCCTCACAACGTCGCTTACACCTTTTAACGGTATAAAGCTAAATACCGGATTCTTCACACGGTAGAATCAAACCAACCCCTGTTTACCCTTTACATGACACTAAGGTATATACCATGTTCCAACAAGGAGGAACAAAATACCTTTACAATACTTGCCCTCTACTAGGTGCCAAGCATTACACCAAGATCCATCTTGATAGATATTTATCACAACTATTTTACACAACACCTTTCTAAATGATCCTATCACTATATGATACACATCTCGATTGAATTAGATGAATGATGCTTTAAGATCAGCAGGTAGATCTTTATGAGATGAGAGACTCTTGCCATAAAGTGAGCTTTGAGAGTTGATCTCGTATGCAAAACCCGGTGAAACTTCTCCTATTAAGAAATCTACCAAAACACTAAAATAAAAGAAAACATAATTAGAGATCAGTTGGTAACTGAATATGATAGAAATAGACTATATGAATGGATGCTTAAACAAGTGAAATGAGCTGGTATTTATAGACTTGAATTTTACTGTACCCTGGTTCCGCCGGTTCTGTTGTAGAACAGAACCGGCCAGTTATCGTCAATAGAACCGGCGTACAGTAACTAAATCCGAATTTTAATTTGCAAAATCTTGAAAGATCATGTGTAGTCTTGTAAGATTATGTTTAGATTTGGTAGAAAAAATATGTTAGCTATGATGTAAATATGTTTGAGGGTTTTTATATATTTTTATGTAAATTGTACATTTTTATTCTAAAAATGTACTTATGTGATTTGAGTGTAAGTGTTATGATATATATGAAGGATGGTTTGATGAATAGATGACTTAGATAAACTATTGGTTTAAAATAATGAATTTCATTTTCTACTTTTGACAAGTTTATGTTTTGTTATTAACAAAACAAAGATAGATCGTAAAATATAAATAAATATTTTTACGATTTTTTTGTATTAACAGTCTCATCACACATTCGCCTTCGACCCGCATAGTGGTTTGAATTTGAACGAATAAGCGGATGGTTCTGGGGAAGAGGTTCGGGAAGTGCGACCAATTGGTCGCGACCGAGCTAAGAAGAAAGCATCATCCTCCTCTCGTTTTGAATCTTCATCTGTTGCATGAGGAAATCTTGTTGAATTGGTAGCCGATAAATGGAAAAAAAACATCAAATCGACTAGTTTGAGAAAAGAAAAGGAACAACAAGAATCCTATATACAGTTGAAGAATCGAAAATTGAAAATTCTTAAAACGACGTGTTGTTAGGCAGCGGAGTTGTAAAGAGAAGAACTTGCACTTAAACGTGAAACGCATGAATTACTCCGGAAAAAGAAACGTGAAAAAGACTTCATCTTCTATAATTCACGAATCGACGAAACTTTGCTCCGAGTGCAACAAGAGAAGCTAATGGAGATGAAACAAGAAATCAAGGAAGCCTATAATTTAAATTATTAGTCTCATTTTCATTTTGTTGTTAAAATTTTGAAAAATAAAAAGAAAAAAAGATGTCGGTCGCCTTACTGCGTCAAGTAGGTCGCATGTTAATCAAAAGAGAGAGAAAGCTGAAGTGTTAAGAAAGTTGTAAGTCGTCTGAGATCCTTCTATGGTAGCCTAAAGACAAATAGGAAACCAACTCTTTTTATTGTCTTGAATAATCATTCTGATTTATCAACTATTTATGCAATACAAATGCAAAACCTAAACTCTAAACCACAATCAAGCTTGAACTAGTCCTGATTCATTATTTAGCACCCTTTGCAAGATTTATATAGATTTACCATCAATATACTCGTGTTCAATCAACACCAACCTGATCGTAATTGTTTTTATTAATACAAAATACGTGTCGGGTGTAGATCTGGGCTCAAATCCTGTGTTGGGCTGGGCTTCTAGATGATTTGAGCGTTGGGTTTTGTACTAGAGCAAGAGAAGTGACGATTTCCTACATAATGAGATAAAAAATGTTAGCCTTACCGTGGGGACGGACCCCACGGTTAGACTCCGGCATGAAAGTAAGTAAACATGTAGAGAGAGAAAGTATAAGAGTATAGAGTGAGAAAATTGTACTGTTCATTGTGTCAGAGGGTCCCTTTTTATAGGCGAACAAAATATTAGGGTTTCCTAATATTTTGCATGTTTCGTTAGTGGCCGGAGAGGGTCCCTTGTCAGACAAGGTACCGCAATAACCATGTGTACGGACGCGTGTGTTTTTCGCGGACGAAAGTACCCTAAAGTTAGGTTCGCGTCCGTTTGTTGGGTCCGGGCCGTAACCAATGCAGGAGTGGGTTTAGTTTCGGCCCATGACTACTCAGTTGGGCCAAAGAGCCCGCGTGTCAATGTGGACCAAACCCGGAGGCTTGTTATACCTATTATACGTCATCAAGTCCCCCTAGTCTAGTATGATATTGCCTGCGGACCATGTTTCGCTTGCGGTGATCAGTGCTAGACTTCAGGTTCATTGCTAACGATTTGCCGCCTTCCGCGGTCATGAACTTTCTCCGCGACGCTTCCATACTGAGTTGGTGACGTATAGGTGACGTGGTCTGACGCTGTCCTTTTATCTTCTGACTGACGTGACATTTTTACAGCTGTTAAACGGTTTCCTGGGCGATCTCCTACCGTTGATCAAGTGAGTGGGTTACATGTGTCGTCATCTGGCTATGGGTCGAAATAAATATACCAAGGGTATAAATACCCCTCCCTTTTTTACTGTTCCTTATTCCACAGCTCTACTTTTCACCATTGTTGATTTCTTCAAGCTTTTCATCTTTATTATACATCATCACCTCGTCCTCTTCTTTTTAAGGTCTCTTCGAACTTCAGGTTTGCACTTTTCCTCATCCATCTTTCCAAATGGCTAAATATGTTGCTAAATACTCTATTATGACCCAAGAAATGGTAGATAGCTTTTGTGAGGCCTTTTATATTCCGAATGGGGTGCATCCTATGGCTCAAGGGCGTGATAAAACCATTATCCAGTTTCTGGCCGGTAAAGTAGGCGTATATACTAGGATTTTTGATTATTGCGGTTATAGGACTCCGTTCACTATAGCCGTACTCAAATACTTCCGTGTACATATTTCCCAACTGTCACCCTTTGGTGCGGCCCGGGTATCCCATTTTGAGGTTCTGACGCGTGTTCTTAACCTTGCGTCATCCGTCACTGTGTTTCGCGCCTTTTACACCCGTTCGTACAGCGATGGGTTGTTTTCTTTTGCCAAGCGCTCTACCACAACTCTGTCCTACTTTACAAAACCTCCAAGATTCCATTAAAAGCTTGACTGATCATTTTTTCTGGGTTGATTCGTGTGCCTTTCCCATTTCTGTTCCTTTATATACGGGGGGGGGGGGGGGAGGGGGGCATCCTAGAAAAAGATTTCGCTCCCATTCTTACTGCGTGTCAAGAGGAGACCGTCAGGCTTCTTGAGAGCCATAAAGCTCCTTTTCGTCGATACCCGAAGTGCTTTTTATGCCAGGTGGGCTTGAGCAAGTATTACCCTTTTGACGGCAATTCTTATCCGGCTTATGAGTATTCCAATGGATCGGGTGGGTGTTATTTCTTTTTTGTGGCGGCGTTTCTTCTTTTTTTATTATTATTATAAGTCCTTATTATTTGGTGTTTCTATTGCAGATATAGGTTTGTTGGATTTCATTCAGACTGCTGACCCTCGGAAGGTCCGGGCGGTAGAGGTTCAGAAGAGGGCTGATCAGGTGACGTTGCTGGAGAGCACCAAAGATTTTTTTGTGCCTTTGGTCATTCCCGCCGCTGGGGGTAGCAGCTCTGCTGCGGCTGTGGAGGTTCCCGTTCCGACTGAGGAAAGGCAGGAGGATGTAGCCCCGGAGGACGCCTATCTAAATTTGGCGGATCCGAATGAGGATGCCATTGCGGTCAGGCAGGGTGAGGAAAGGGTTCTTTCAGAACAGCCTAAAAAGGTTAAAAGGAGAAGATTGGTGAAGCAAAGCGACGCTCTTCCTGCTAAGAAGTTGAGGACGGACCATCCTTCCCTTGCTTCCGACACTGGTGGCAAAACTCTTGCTAATTTGGAGCAAATTATGCCGGAAGGCTCTCATTTGTTGGCTCGGAAACAACCTGTTGTTGTTGTTCCTCCTTCTTAAGACGGTGAAGGCTTTGTGGATTTATCTGCCCAAGGGAGCTTCCAGATCCTTGCTACTGCGGAGAGGTATACATACTTACTCTTAAATGCTACCTGGTTTTTCCTGATTTTCCTTAGTCATTAATTTTTGTTCGTCTTTTCAGTTCTGGTACTTTGAGTGCTCCGGTGGATACTGCTGCTGCTACAACTTCCACCAGGCCTGCTACGGCTTCTAAAGCTGCGACGGATGTCGGTCCTTCCCATCATGAGGAATTAGAGAGTTCGGATGACTCTTTTTATGAGATTCCTAATGTGGATCCTGCTATGGCGAAGCGTTGGTATGTTCCAAAATGGAACATTACCAATGATTCTCTACTGGATGATGCTTTTTCCAGCCGCACTTTAGTGGACCGCGTTGCTCCTCCTGCCTTTTTCTCTGATCTCCGTACAATGGTCTATGATTAGTTGTTTAGAGTTTAATATGGGGGAAGCGCGGAAAATATGCCTGAGGTCCGAGGTGAGATCACGCACAGAGCATGAACTAGAGCTGAAAGAAAAACTTAGAGCTAAATATGTTGTACGTGGTAAGTTGTTGGAAGAGAGGGACTTGGAGATCCTTGACTTAAAGTCTAAGCTAGCGGAGAAGGAGACTGAGGCCGCGGAGGCTATTCGTCTCCGTGATCAAGTTTCTTCGCTATCAGGGGAGAAGTTTGCTTTGACTGCGGAGGTGTCTGTGCTGAAGGTTACTATTGCACAGAAGGATCATGACATCTCATTGCTTGACTCCCATGCCACCTCTCTTCCGTCCGGACTGGAAAATGCTAAAGTGGCCTGTACCGAGGCCGGGGACAAGATTATCTCCTTGACGTCAGAACGGAATAGGCTTATCTCTGAGGTATGTCCATATCTTTTGTTCTGTGTGTATTTTTTTACTTTTCTTTATGCGTCGTTTAGAGGTTTTCTTGTTTTTTAGGTTTCTTCTCTGCATGCCGGCTTTTAAGATTTCAAGAAAAAGATGGAGGTGCAACAGGAGGAGCAGGCCTAGGAACTATACAACCGTGTGGTCGAGCTTGAGGCGCACGTAATAGATGTCTCCGGCCGTCTGGAGGAGGAATTTTATCCCACCTACTTGACTACTTTGGCCGGATGAAGGTGATTGCTGGCCCATGGAGTACAGCTTGCTCTCCTCAAGTGTTTAAAGTCTTCTAAGTATCAAGGTATTCTGGGTCACGCTTTAGGCCAGGCCGTTGACTTTGGTATGCAGGCGGGTTTGGAGGCTGGTCATGAGCATAGGTCTTGCCTAGAGGAGTCTTTCTGTGGTTGATGCTTACAACCCGGAGGCTGCCAAAGCAAATTATATTGACGCGGTTAAAGCCCTTGAGGGCGTAGACTTCCCCTTGGTGAATCTATTGAAGTCTAAGAAGGATGCGGGGATGGATGAGGTCATGGATTGTTTTCTGCTGGACGGGCCTGCTGCTGACCTCCCGAAAGCCATGCACATACAGCCGTGCCTTGAATAGCTCACGGTTCCCATCCACTATGATGGTGACAAGATGATTGTGGGAGAAACCTCCCTATCCTTTGCGTTGATGAATGTTTATAGCCGCGCCGAGGGGGCAAAGGAACATGTCGCAGCTCTCCGCAAGCTTATGATTGATATAGTCTCCAATCCTTTGTCTTCCCAGACTTGGGTGGGTGAGGCTAGTACTTCTGCGGCCCCTCTCTCCGCTGAGGATTACCAGGAAAAAGACACGGACGAAGCCCTGGGAAGTGTTGTTGTCATACCTCAGCTGGAGGCTCCTTATCTTTAGGTTTATACTCACGCTGTGACTGTATGTGGTCTTCTGTGACGGCTAGTTGTAAGTTAAACACTTGAACTTTCTCCTTTTTTGTATGCCGTGGCCGCGTGTGGCTATATTTGTTTGCGGCCTGTATGTAATATTTAACATTTGCTTTTATACCGCGGCCATGTGTTGGCTTTTTTGTTGCGGTTTTTAACTTGTCACGTTAGACGTGTGTTTTATGTGGATGCTAGTGCGTCCGTCTTATAACAAAGGTATTTCTCACGTGTTATAATGTTGCTATCTTTTTATTATTACTGTTGTGCGTTCGTAATAGATAGTCTTATGAATATTTATGGGTTATTCTCCCGGTGTTGGGTTTGCAATACCTCTTATACACCTAAGTCAATTTTGAGGTTTCTCAGACTTTATTACACGGGGTAACATGTTCGCGGAGTGTGGCTCCCTGCGTGCGCGTCTTGACAATTAACATAACTTTGCAAAGTAAATAATTTTAGGAATTTAAATTTGTGAGGGTAGCTAATCCCCACTTTTTTTATTAAAATTCAAAAGACATTACAAAATAAGGAAAATTAAAACATTGCCCTCCGGAGTATCATACGTGCCGGGCGGGTGCTTACACTTCATGCATATAACATTTTTTAAGGTTACAAATATTCCACGTCCGCGGAAGTTCGTTTCCTTGGCAATCCTTAAGCTTGTATGCTCCTCTTCCTAATGATTATGTGACCTTATATGGTCCTTCCCATTTAGGCCCAAGTTTACCTCCGTCTTTGGCGTGACTTGCATCATTGTTACGGTAGACCATGTTCCTCGGTTTGAAGCTTGTGCCGTGGATTTTAGAGTTGTAGTACTTTTCCATTTTAGCTTTGCTTTTTGCTTCTTGAATTGCTGCTTGCTCTCTTTTTTCCTCTATGAGGTCCAAATTTATTTCCAAGGCTTCATCATTCTTTATCAAGTCTATTTCCGCAGTCCAGAGTGTTGGCATGCCTATTTCTGCTGGTATGACCGCTTCCGTGCCGTATGTTAGTGAAAATGGTGTCTCTCCGTTGCTTGACTTGATCATTGTGCGGTGTGCCCATAAGACATGTGAGAGTTCCCCCATCCAGTCTTTGCTTCTTTCGTCCAACCGAGCCTTGATTCCTTCCCCCAAACTCTTGTTTGCTCTTTCCACCAAACCATTTGTTTGTGGGTGTTTCACGAAGGCAAAGCACTGGCGGATGCTTAGTTTCTCACAACAATCTTTGAATGGGTTTTCAAAAAACTGTTTTCCATTATCTGATACAATCTCCCTAGGTAGGCCGAATCTGCAGACGATGTTATCTCATACAAACTTCTTTACTTGATTTCCCGTGATAGTCGCGACAGGCTTTGCCTCAATCCATTTGGTGAAGTAATCAATGGCAACAATTAAAAACTTAACTTTGCCTGGACCTTCCGGGAAAGGTCCGGCTATATCGATCCCCCACTTATAGAATGGCCATGGAGACGTGATGAGGGTTAAGTTTTGTTGCGGATTTCTTGGGACAGGGCGATGGATTTGGCAATCATTACACTCTCTTATTAGCTTTCGTGCATCTGCGTGCATTGTTGGCCAATAATATCCTGTCCGGATGGCCTTAGCGACTACAGACCTAGGACCGGAGTGCATGCTGCAGGATCCTTCATGTATTTCTCTAAGGACATAATTGGCTTGAAGTGGTCCGACGCACCGGAGCCAAGGTCCCAAAAAAGACTTTTTGTATAAAGTTCCGTTGATCACGGTATACCTTGATGCCTTGCGACGTACCACTCTTGCTTTATTTTTATTCTCTGGAAGGATTTCCTTTGTGAGGTACTAATATTCGGGCTGTCATACCGTTGGGTCCTTCCTCTCATACTACGGCTAGGACTCCTTCTCTTTATGGACTTTTTCCTTCAGTTCTTCCAACAAGTACATTGTTTATTGGGAACATGCGCGAAGCTTGTAGATGATCTTGTTAGGGAGTCCAGCCCTTTTTGTTTTCGCTACGCGGGCACTTGCTTGGATGGTAAATTCCTTGAAGTTGCTTGTGTGCCCTTTTACCAGTTTTGTCATTTTGGCTTGGTTTTCTGTCTTTTTGTTGATATCCACTTCCTGCACAATACAAATGCAAAACAAACATATATTTGGCAGTTTTTGTCTGTTTTTGGTCATTTAAGCTCGTTTTTAGAGGTAAAAGATATGTGTAATTAAGCACTTATCAGACTTCCTTCTAATTTATGAATTTTTCCTTCAGTTCTTCCACAAGTACTTGCTTACTTAGATGCACGAAGCTTGTAGATGCAATCTTGCTTAGGGCGTCCGCCTTTTTGTTTTTGCTCCGCGGCACTTGCTTGATGGAAAATTCCTTGAAATTGCTTGTGAGCCATTTTACCTTTTCCAAGTACTGAACCATGCCTGATTCTTTTGCTACATAAGAACCATTTACCTGGTTGTCTACAAGCCATGAGTCCACGTTTGCTTGAAGGTTTTTTACACCCATTTGTTCTGCGATTCGGAGACCGGCTATTAATGCTTCATACTCAGCTTCATTGTTTGTGGCCTCAAACCTAAACCTCATGACATATGTGAACTCAACCCCTTCTGGGTTGGTTAGTATTAGTCCGGCTCCGAAACCATCTATACAAGATGATCCATCTGTAAAAAGGGTCCAAGGTTTTGGTATTTCCTCCGGTTCTGTCATGGGTACATCCGGAGATTCTTCCTCTGGCCGTTCCACAATAAAATCCGCTAGTATTTGTCCTTTGATTGATGCCCTCGGCCTGTATTGGATGTCATATCCTTCTAGTTCAAACTTCCACTTTAGCATCCTCCCACTGATTTATGAGTTTGACAATAGTTGCTTTATCGGCTGATCCGTGATTACAATGATTGCGTATGCTTGGAAGTATCCTTTCAGCCGCCTGCTTGCACTGAGCAAAGCTAACACCAATTTTTCCATGGGGTTGTAGTTGATCTCCGGCCCTCGTAGGGCGCGGCTCACAAAGTATATTGGTATTTGTTTGCCTTCCCTTTCTGTCATTAACACTGCACTGATGGCTTCCTTGGCCGCAACTAAATATATTATTAACTCCTCCTTTTCCTTAGGTGCGGTTAGCATTGAGAGTTCTGCGATGAGCTTCTTCATTTGTTTGAAGGCTGCTTCGGCCTCCTGAGTCCATTGGAAGTCATTCTTTTTTGTGCACTTTTTTAAGGTTTTGAAGAAAGGTAGTGATTTTTCGGCTGACTTTGATAAAAACCTGTTTAAACTTGCTAGTTTCCCATTCAGCTTTTGCACGTCCTTGAGGCATCTCGGAGATGGAAAGCTAAGGACCGCGTCGGCCTTGTTCGGACATACTTTGAGTCCGTCAGTATTCACTTTGTAGCCCAAGAACATCCCCTCTTGCATTCCGAAGGAGTATTTTTTTAGATTCAGCTTCATGTTTATTTGTCGGAGAGTTTTGAATGTTTCTGCTATGTCGCAGATAATTTCTTCTTCCGTGCGGCTTTTTATGACCAAGTCGTCGACCTATACCTCCAGGTTGCGCCTGATCTGTCTTTGGAATGCCTTGTCTACCAAACGCTGATAGGTCGCTCCGGCATTTTTTTAAGCCAAACGACATCTTTGAATAACAAAATATCCCTTGATTTGTGATAAATGCCATTTTTTCCTCATCCTCCTTTGCCATTTTTATTTGGTGATACCCCTTGTACGCGTCCAGGAAACATTTGAAGGGGTATCCGCAGAGAGATTCTACTTTCCAATCTATCTCCGGCAGTGGGTAACCATCATGAGGACATGCTTTGTTTAGATCTTTGAAATCTACACACATTCGCCAACTTCTATCGTTTTTCTTGACCATGACTGGGTTAGATACCCAGTTGTGATAATGGACTTCTTTCATTATTCCGGCATCTACCAACTTTTCTACTTCTTCCTGGATTGCTTTGTTCATTTCTGGTGCTTGCCCCCTCTTTTTTGTCTGATAGGTGAGCACCCTTCACGGACATTTAGACGGTGCTCTGCTATGTGTCGCGGAACGCCTGTCATGTCTGCTGGTTTCCAGGCGAAAACGTCTAAGTTTTGTCCAAGCAGAGTACATAGTTCCTTGCGTCCTTTTTCTGTTAGGGTAGACCCTATGGCTATTGTTTGCTCAGGGTATTCCGGATGAATGGACACTCTTATCTTTTCTTCCAATATTTTGCCAACGTCTGGGGGCCGTGTGCTAGGTCCGGAGATCATTGCACATTCCATTTGGATGATCCTCCTGCTTCGTAATGTTACAGTTCCTCCTTCAACTGGGAACTTTAACATTCCATGTGCCGTAGATGGTATGGCACGGATTTTTCTTATACCCGACCTGCCTATTATTCCATTGTGTTGGGATGGTGACCTGACAACTATGAAGTTCATCCATGCGGAAGTGGAATGCCCTTCGTCGCCTATTTTCACTAGCAAGGATATCTGGCCCAGCGGCCAAATGGTTTCCCCACTGAATCCGGTTAGGTATGTGGTAGGCGAAACCATCTGGCTTCTTATTTCAGGCCGGAGCCTGACGAAACAGTGTTCGTATAGGATCTCTGAGGATGCTCCTTCGTCCACGTACATTCGGTGCACGAAGTGCCCTCCTATCTCAGCCTCAATGATCATTGGTCCTTCCGTTCCGTCCTCGTCTCCCAGAGGTGGGAAAGATATTGTTGTCTCCGGAGAGAAACTCTGGGTAACCTTTTGCTTGGCTACTTTTTCCGATGGTTGGACCATCAGGATGGCTAGTGGTCTTTCCTTTCCGGCCGTTTCCCCTTCTTGGGTGCCTTTGGCTTGTCGTTCTGTTTTAGTTCTTTGATGAATTGTGACAATTTACCTGCCTTGATCATTTCATCTATTTGCTTTCTCAACTGCATGCATTCGTCCGTACTGTGACCCGTATCCGCATGAAATTCACAGTATTTGTTTGGATCCCTTTTTTCCGCAGGGGTTACCATTGGTGGTGGAGTCTTGAATTTTCCTTTTTCTAAAGTGAAAATTTCTTTCGGGGTCTTTGTAAGGAGTGAAAACCTGTCTGGCTTCCGGTCCGACCTGTGCTTGTTTTTAAAACCTTTTTTGAAACTCGGTTTGTTTCCCCCTTCTGGTTGCTTCCATGGCGTGGGTGCTTTCTTCCGGCCATGACTGAATACGGCAACTTCCCCTTGTAGAAAAGACGTAGTTACCCTGTACATTTCGTCCATTAACCTTGGGATTTTTTCGTATAAACGCTTGATCAACTCAGGGTGGGTTATCCCATGCATGAATTCGGAGATCTTCATGCATTCCGGCGCTCCTTCCACGTCCAGGACTTCTTCTTTGTATCTTTCCATGAAATCCTTCATGGACTCTCCGTCCCTTTGCTTGATGTGATGTATCTCCACCGGATCCTTAATGTGTTTTGTTTGCTGGCGATAATTTTCCCTAAATGCTGCCCTCAGATCTTCATAGCTGTCAATGGATTCTTTTGGGAGTTTGTCGAACCAGACTCTAGCATTCCCAGTTAGCGTCGAGTTGAACATGTGGCACCACGTTGGCATTGCCCATCTCTCTGTCTTTGCAGCGGACTGAAATAGCTTTATATGGTCTTCCGGATCCCCACTTCCGTCATATGTCTTGACATGGCTAGGCATCCTTGTCCTTGGGAAGTCAAAATGTCAGATCCGGGTCGTGAAAGGATTTCTTTCTTCACACGTCCAAGGCTGGGAGAGATCATCTTCGTAGGTATCTGACCTATGCCTTTTTGATTTGGACTTCCAGTGACCCCCTTCGCTGTCTTCGCTCTCCGAATATCCGCTGGTTCTTCGGGACGATGTGCCCTCATGATGATGCTTTCTTGCCGGTACCTCGGTTCCCTTTGCTTGGGAACTCTGGTGGTGACTATCAGAGCGTGTAGACGCGCCTGGTTCTTTTCTTCCCAGCCTATTGAACACACCTCCCTCCTTCCGCGGCCGGAGCCTAGGTGAAGGAGGTCGGTTTTGTTTGAGTCTTCTGAAGACACTGGCGACTGGTGACGGGCTTCGGGAGTGCTTGCGCCCATGCCTCCTTCTCGGCTCTGTCCGGGCAGTTGGCGTTTTGGATTCGGAGTAATGGGACTCTTCATGGTTTCTTGGATTTCTCCCAGATTCATTGCCGTAAAGTAGGCGTGCCTTTACCGCTTTGAGCTTATCTTGCTGCTCCTTTTCTTTTTGCATTTTTTCAGCAATAAGCGGCAAAAGTTGGTGGTAGTTCTTGTCGCACAATTCTCTTAGGGCTTCATTGGACGCAGGTTCCTCGAGATTTTGTGGACCACTTTTTCCCCCAGTGTTCCGCACAACGGATGTGGGAATTGTTGAGGTTTGTTGTTCATGAGTGCTCATGGTGAGTTTTTTAGAAAACGTGGTTGCGTTCGGGTCCCACGGATGGCGCCACTTGTTAATACAAAATACGTGTCGGGTGTAGATCTGGGCTCAAATCCTGTGTTGGGTTGGGCTTCCAGATGATTTGAGCGTTGGGTTTTGTACTAGAGCAAGAGAAGTGACGATTTCCTGCACAATCAGATAAAAACCGTTAGCCTTACCGTGGGGACGGACCCCACGGTTAGACTCCGGCGTGAAAGTAAGTAAACATGTAGAGAGAGAAAGTATGAGAGTATAGAGTGAGAAAATCGTACTGTTCATTGTGTCAGAGGGTCCCTTTTTATAGGCGAACGAAATATTAGGGTTTCCTAATATTTCGCATGTTTCGTTAGTGGCCGGAGAGGGTCCCTTGTCAGACAAGGTACCGCAATAACCATGTGTACGGACGCGTGTGTTTTCCGCGGACGGAAGTACCCTAAAGTTAGGTCCGCGTCCGTTTGTTGGGTCTATGCCGTAACCAATGCAGGAGTGGGTTTAGTTTCGGCCCATGACTACTCAATTGGGCCAAGGAGCCCGCGTGTCAATGTGACCCAAGCCCGGAGGCTTGGTATACCTATTATACGTCATCAGTTTTGATTAGGAGATTCAACTTCATTGACATACGTGATTAAATTTCTGATGAGAGCTAGTAAATAATGTCAAGAGACAAGAATGATGGTACAAGAAAGAAGTATGCAACAAAATAAGACAGACATACATACAATGCATATGGCAAATCTAACATTAAAGCGACTTTTCATCATATCATATATATATATATATCTTTCAAGGAACATTTATTATATGTACGTAGTACCATAAACAATTCCATATATATCTATCAATAGGGACGAAACTTAGAATGGGCCGAAGAAGTTGTGACCATTTTAAAATTTTCAACACTAGGTATATTTTATTACCTTTTATATACGATTTACTCATTTTTTATACAAAAAATTCAATGTAGTATATATCAACACCCCCTCCCCCCCTCAAATAAATAGTTTTCAAGTCCGCCCCTCTACAAAAAAGGTTCAAATTGCGTCCCTGTCTATCAACATTGAAGACTTCTCACATATGGTATTTCTTTTCGGCCTAGAATTATGTAAACATCACGGATATGTAATCAAACGAGTTAAACTTGCCTGCGCGTTGCGGTGAGAGAAAAAAAATCAACAAAAATAAATATTCGCTTTCTTAAATGTCCATTAATATATACATAATTACTTGTTAACATCTTTACCGACATAGATTTTTTTGTTAAATCTTATTATTATGGACGTTTTTTGTAAAGTGATGTAACTAACATGAACTATTTATGTAATATTTGGTGACACAAACGATAATTAAATATAACTAGAGGACCGTTACTGAAATCAGTAGATAATTAAAGGGATTATTTGTGTAAATTTTCATTACACGAATAATCACATATTTAATATAAGGAATGTTGTTGCGATCTCATTTGACGACATGGATGGATTTTATAATTTATTAAGGACTTTCTATGAGACGCAAGTTAACTGGAATTGCATTTAGCGACATGGATGAATTTTGAAATTTATATAGGACTGTTTCTGAAATGCAAGTTAACCCGAAGGACTAATTCTGCTATTTTCTCTCACAAAGGTATAAAGAAACATTTGTTTGAAAAATGTTATGTATATAATGTTAGAAATACCTAATTAGTGCAACATTTCACACGTGAATTGAAGGCAATAAAGGGTATGGTAAATTTAACATGATAGTAGTAACAAACAAATTTGAGTTTCTAAATATAGCAATCGAGTAGTGGAGCCACATGTGCATGAAGTTATTGATGATTGTGTTTTGTGATTCAAAATAAAGAAGAAAGACACCCTAGATGCTTTGCAATGTAGTTGTTGATGAGATGAAAATTGTAAATGAATTGAAATGACACCTTATTTGTTACCATTCTAACATTATATTCGTATATTAAAAAGTCCAATCATCTCACAAGACAACCAATGAACCATACTTGTACATCTCATGCTAATAAGCATCAACAATGCTATTTTATGATGTCTTATAAAAAATATGCTTAACTTTGGATTTCAACCGATGAGAAGATATTTTAGTACGATGAAGATGATATTTGATTGACAGAGAGTGTAGTTAGTAAGATTTTCATAAACTTTGTGCATTTTAAAACTGAACACTTATTATGAAACGAGGAGTACAAAACAACTTGAAGCATCATAAACCACATTTAAAGGTGAACATGAAATAATATGCACATGCCGAGATATGTTAGTAAAGATTGAGATCTTCTAATGTTCAATTTGAACATAATAGTCAATGTTGAGATTATCGTAAATAGGGCTTTACTTTCCAAACAAAATGCAGGTCACACAATGAAGACTCGTTTTTACAAAAAATTCTTAACATGACCCAGAGGATATTAATCCTAGTAGTAGAGAGCTAATTTTAATTGAATAACATGTTTTTTTTAGCTAAAGATAGCGTTTCAAGAGAATATCGCGCGGTAACAAATTACATTACCGCTATAAAGCTATCGAACATACATGATTGACTTAATGTTATTACAGTCGATGATGGTTTTAGACGATGGAATCAAACGGGTGAATGTTATGTCTTCAGAATGAAGGGAGAATATTTAAATGAGCGAACGTAACACGATTCCTAGTCTTCAGGAAGAGTGACACCTTCAGAATACCATTCTATGTTAGCGTTTTCGCAAGATCAATGTTGGCCTTTTGAGAAAAGATGGTTGGATTTTGATGAACTGAATTCTTGCTTATGCAGCAAAGCTGACCCTAAACATACTTTTGACATGAACTAATCCGAATATTTTGTTTTGGCCGACAACCGATTTTGTGATGGAAGTTGTCGAAATCATACCACTATGAATGGTTTCTATTTTTGTGGCCAATGTCTCACTACAAGTATGCAAAATGAGGCCAAAGTTATTAACTGTGGCAGACATAAGATATATTTGCAAGTCTTGTAGAATGTCTTTTCATGGGATACCCATATCTATCTTTTAAACCTTAAATCTTTAAAGCTATCATGTTTATCTTTCATAAAACCTAGTATTGTGTCGAAAATTTTGCGTGGATATGCCGATGTCCAGATGTCATTAACATCTCTAATGCATAAGAGGGACACACGATTCGTGCAATAGAGCTTGCATAAACCACACATCAAGAGAAGGTTCTTTGGAATGTCGATTTCAAAACCCCTCATCTCGCTTTTGATTCCAACAAGCTCTTTTAAAAGATATGTTATATGATGTATTCTTCTGTATCTTGTCGGGTATATGAATACAATTTGATTAGATGTGACGACTATCGTAATTGGATGTATGTACTATGTCGAAAAGGGTATGAAGATGTCACGTATGTCGCTTAAGAAGACGGTCAGGAGAGAAGCCTTAAATTTCTAATTTTGACCGAGGCAAAATTCTCTAAACCTTTAATTTCTATAAGATGTACTAAAATACCATGGATCTCAGACGATTATGGTTAATCATGCAAAAGCAGAACAAAAACGCACTAGGTCCTCGCAAACAATCTCTTTATCCGAAATTTAAACAAGTTTCTACTTAACAGTATGATAATTTTACGCATAAAGGTGATCCACAAAGTTAAGAATTTAAAACCCAAATTTATACAAGCATTGAAATTTATGGTTTGCAATACGAAAGCACAAACTTCAAAGGACCACGTTGCCAAGTTCTGGGAAGACCATTATTTAGATTTTCTGGATGACAACCGAGTTAGCAAGGCCAGCCTGTTCAATGGTCTGATTTTGATCAGTGAGTTGCTGGGGTGGGAACCCAACTGTCTGCAGCTGATAAGTCCTTGGGCCATCAGGCCGAGATGAATTGATGAAGGCTCGAATATCTGAAACAGTACCATGGAGGTTAAAGTGAGCAACCATCCGGGTGCCATCAGCTAATCGTAGCTGAATCGAGGTTGAAGGTAACGTGCTCTCCAGAACCAGACCGGCAGAAGGGGTGGAGGTGGGGGCAGCATTTGCCTCAGGTGCAGCGTCATCTGCGTTCCTGCCTAATGTTCTTCCTACACCTTGAAATGCAACTTGAGGTGCCACCACTGGTTCCTACAAGACGAGCCAGAAACCAGAGCGCGGTAATTTAAGGCAAGCAGACTAAAACTAGTACAGAGGCTAGAATCAATATATAAATATATGGAATTGTTACGCCCTCCTAAACATGTACCTAATTATTCTCCTAATTGACACACTGTCAAAAATCGACGCAACTTTAAGAAGTCAACATCACATGGATTTTTCAGAAGTCCATTAGAAGGATAATCAGGCACAAGTTTTGTCGGATTTATCATTTCTAATACATACAAAAAAGCATAAATAAAGTTTTGACTGCTATGAAAAGAGGCTCACATCCTAACCACTCATTTTTTCATCATCCACTTTCCCACCTTTTTCTTAAACTTTCTCGACCATCGGACGAGTATTTTTTTTATCTTTGCTAGAGAAGGGGGCACTTATATCATACTTTCGACGAACTTTTTCTCGATTTTTTTTCAATCACGTCAGAAAAAATCTCATAGATTTTTATAAATCACATGAAGATTGTGAGTACGAAATCTCATGTGATTTTTTCAGACGTGATTGAAAAAAAAAGGAAAAAAAGTTCGTCGAAAGTATCGCAATGAGTAATTTTTTATCTTTCTATAGAGGGCACTTCTATATACTTTCGACGAACTCTTTTTTCGAATTTTTTTTTCAATCACGTCTGAAAAAATCACATGTGATTTTATGAAATCACATGAGATTGTGATACAAATCTCATGTGATTTTTTCAGACGTACTTTTTTCAGATGTGATTTTTCGACGAACTCTTTTTTCAATCACGTCTTAAAAAATCACATGAGATTATTATCACACTAATCACCTGTTATTTATAAAATCACATGAGATTGTGATACAAATCTCATGTGATTTTTTCAGACGTGATTGAAAAAAAATCGGAAAAAAAGTTCGTCGAAAGTATCACAACGGGTATTTTTTTTTATCTTTCTATAGAGGGCACTTCTCCTAATATTCATTTTGTACTTTCGATGGAACCTTTTTCGAATTTTTTTTTCAATCACTCCTGAAAAAATCACAGGAGAATTTGTATCATAATCACATGTCTGATTTTAGAAATCACAAGAGATTTTTTACAGACTGAGGCTGAGAAAAAAAAATCGAAAAAAAAAGACGTCGAAAGTATATAAAGGCCCCTCTATAGAAAGATGATTTAATTCTCAGTCGCGATGTATGTTTCGTTTTGCGTTACGAGTTACGGTATTGTGAGATTATTATAATTTTAAAAAAATGGTGAAGTGTTTTTTAATTAAATTAAAATAAGAATTAATCTAAACCATTAGATGAAAATAAAATGAATGGACAAGATGGAGCGGTTTGTTTTTTTTGTAATGGAACATTTCTCTTCTAATACATATAAAAAGGCATAAATAAAGTTTTGACTGCTATGAAAAGAGGCTCACAGGACAGTTCTCATCCCTCCTTATCAGATTGACATGAACCGAGGACCTTCTATCTGCAGGCTCAAGCTCTCTCGGACACTCAGATTTCCTGATGCTCTGCACAAAGAATAAACAAAGTCAAAGAAGCGAATAACAATAACTATATTGAAAACAGAATAAGCATGATGGAGGTGGACGGATTAACTCATCAACAACCTTTTGTCCATTATTTTTAAGTTTATGCTTACAAAGCTATACAAATAACATCAATAATCCACATATTGTGAATGAAGCGACACGTCCATGGAATAAGGGTTCCCGAGCATGTTTTCCATAATATAGTGAGGATGAGCAGCATCCATCACCACAAACTGCATATCTTCAGACGGCTTCCAGTGTCGTTTCCTTTGGTTAATGAACCAGTTGTTTATCTGCTTCTGGTCTAGTCCTGTTGATTCGGCCAGTGCCAGTTTCTGAGCCTCCTGTGCATAAATGACATGAATACATACATGATCAGTATGTTAAAACAAATGTTTAGGAAGACGTGAAATTCAATTCAAGAAGAAAACAGCATATAATGAGTGAAAATGTGTCGTACCGAAGGGTATGGCCATTTGTAATGCCTAGTCCACCAGTCAAGCAACTGTTGGCGAGCTTCTTTGGGCAACTTTCCTTTCTTTCTCTTTTTCATGAACTCTTGTTTGAGACTACCTAAATACCCGCTATACTTGCGCAACAGCTGACCCTTTAATTCCCGATCTTCAGCTTGAGGATCTACGAGATTGTTACTTACATCCACCTCTTCTTCAGATGATCCATTTCTGTCCAAACCTCCATCACCACCAGCTGATTTTTACATCAAATATCAAAGAAACAATCAGATACGAATACACAATGAAACCATGTATATAAGCAGAGACGTAATTATACTTCTTTCTTCATTGCATGAAGATTCCGTTTCTTTTGAAACAACAATTTGCTACACATATCTATAACATATACAAGTCATGATAGGAGATGTCTTATCTAAAACGGAACTGAAGTAAGATTCACGATGAACCTATTAATTAATTGCAAGCCACATTGGAATCAAACAATGAATGGTCTAGACAAAGAAACCGAAAACAATAGTCTTCCAAAGATGTAGAGCTAATAAGGATAAAAATCATAACTATTTACAGATTCATATATAGTCATGGAGTACTTGCTTACAATATTTACACATTCAACCTTTTTTTTCTTGGTCGCAAGCTAACAAAAATACGGCAGAGCAGGTGTTTTACCTGGCTTCGACCTTTCAAAAGCCAACTCCAAAAAATGTGGCATCTCATCACAATACAAATGCAGTTTTACTCCCCAGAAAGAAAAAAAAGGTTAGAAGGCTAGACATAAATCCTTATTTAATGTCAACTCTTCAACAAACCCTTCAAATAATAAAGGTTTTTTTTTAATAGTTCCAACATCTAACCTTATGTTAATTGTACCCAAAAAAAGCCTTGGAGGGTAAAAAAACAATGTAATTCAACATGATATTGCCAAGAGAAGAGACATATAAGTGTACTTTGTATGAATCTACATTCCAGAGGGTGAAAAACAGGAAATTTGTACTGGTTATTTCACTTGTAAAACAGTGCAAAAACCTTCCAAGATGGAGTGAAAGATTCATAAAAATAGATTATTTGGGACATGTCTTTACATTATACATGCATATAGATCAAACATAGCCTCATAGGGTCATAAATAGATCATAGATAAGCCTTATATATCAATTGTTTACATGTTTATATACAGGAAGACAATGAACTTTCACAAGAGTTGTGATATGAAACTGTAGATAAACTATTTGTCAATTCTTGGAAATTGTATTTTTGACAAAATTTGTAACAAAAGTTTTAAGATCTCTTACTTATCAAATAGTACGTACTAAGCTAAGCTAGCTTCTTTATGGTTATTTGTAAGAGATTATAAAAGTCTTGTTTTTATATTGGAGCCAACTAAATGCTTACTTTATTCTATATATTAATGTTTAAACATGTCTTATATGATTAATTAAAGCCCATAATCTCTTTCAAAAAGGCTATCAAAAGTCAAAACCACACCCTAAACTTGTTTATAAAACAAAGAAAAATAAATACCAGAATCAGAAGTAGAAATAGAGATGGCTTTGAACTGTGATTCAACTCTTGAAAGAAAAAGCATGGCTTCTTTAAAGGGTTTTGAAAGTTCTTGTTCATATTTTATGAGCATCTCACAATAAGCTTCCATGAACTGATCAAGTGCTGGATCTTGTCCAATCATCATCATACCACCTTCTCGGCTTGACATGGCAGCTTCCACTGATGCTCTACAAGCTTCCTCAAGTCTTTCCACAACTTCAGGTGGAGCTCCTATCTGTATTCATTGCATCAAATATATAAAGCTATAAATATGAAATATCTTATACACTGTATATATACTTCTTGCATAGTTATCATTTTTAAGAGACTTATATATTTTTATACTAAATGAAGAAATGACTATAATAAATGATGTCACATACACACAGAAAAATATACACAAATCAAGAAACACACAGTTTTGTGTTTCTTCTACTATACTATACTAAATGAAGTAATGATCAAACCCTTTTTTTCATGTGAAACAAGTAGATCTATATATACATAGAGAGAGGGTGACCTTTTGACAGTTGAGATAAGCTGATAAAAGACGAGGGTAATGAGGATGAGACATGATCTTGGCTTTAATGTTATTGTCTTGAAGCATCATACCAGAAGCAGAAGAAGTCCCACAGTTATTATTATTATTATTGGAGAAAATTAGGTTGTTGTTGGTGTTGTATGAGATAGGAACAAGACACAGTGATCCAATGTTGTTGTTGTTATTGTTGTTATTAATGTTGTTGTCTCCAAAACTCATCAAACATGAAGATGAAGTACCTCCATCACCACCCTCCATGTCTTTCTCTCTCTAACTCTATTTCTATCTGCAACTTTTTGCTGTTGTTTTTGTTTTGAGCTTAACTTACTGTTTGTAAAGATGTTATGTATCACAGTGGGTATGAAGCAAGTACGTGTATCTTTACATGAGACTGAGAGAGTGTTTCTCCCGAGTTTTAAGCTTACAAAAGGGAGTTTATTAACCTTTTTTTCTCAATGTCCAAAAGTTAAATATAAAAGATGGTCTATCATACATTGATTTGATATTTCTAGTCTAATCCTATTTATTTCTTTTTGACTCATCATTAGTGTCAATTAAGTTTTTTCTTTTTATTCACTAATGAAAAATAAATGTTTTTAAAAAAAATAAAGTCTTAGGTTTATTCTCAACTCCACCCGATTTTCAAATAGGAGCTAAACATTGTTTTAGGTTGTTGTTAACGGAAGGAGCGATGATTTGCACACTCTTTAAATTGATTGACACATTTAAATTATGTTTGTTTTGATATTTATATCCCTACACCACTTGGTAGAGTGTGTTAATATTAAGGGTAAAATAGTAATGACACACATCTTTTTGAGTGTGTCAATCAATTTAAGGAGTGTGCAAATCACCTCCCTAAAAGAAAGTCAACAACTATGAGTAAGCATGAGACGCTAAACTAGAAAACAAAACCTAACACTCAAAATTGAAAGCTTTCACGTCAATGGAAACTGAATAATAAACATGTTACTTGGTAATCCATGTCCAGGGTAGGGATAAGCAAAAGAAATAGAGAGCCGGATCGGAACTGATAACTGAACCGGAAACGAGAAGAACTAAACCGGATCCATGGTTCTGGCTCTTGAGTTTGAAATTTTACGATTCTTTGGTAGGTTCGGTCTGGTTTCATCGGTTCTCGGTTCTGGAACCGAATACCTAATAATTCTATAAACATGTAATTTTATTTATTTCTCACACTCAAAACATTTCATGAAATACATTTATTTCTAATACATGAGCAACTCAATGACACTTCTTGCTTGGATTTAAAAAAATCGTAACTTAGTTTCGGTACGGTTTCCACTTTCTTTTGCTCTTCCCTATTAAAGATGATGTGACTGTGAAAGATACCCCTTGTTGTGTGAGAAGCTCATTGATGCTCTCTAACTCTTCGACTTCCCAGATTACATGAAAATCTAGTCCATATTATGACAATTCTAATATCGTGAGAGACATAAACCAATAACTAATAAATCACAGACACACAACCCTTTATATAACCATTTGTTGTAACCGTTTTTGGAAAAATAGCCTTTTACAATTGAAGAGTCCTTACTTATATAGTAGTAACTCACACCACAAGTTAGTGGGCAGTTTAATACTAAATGTTAAGTAACCAACATACATGTATTTTTCGATAGTTATTTAAACATAATTAATAGACACATTATAAAATGTTTTTTTAAATACTCTACCCCTAACGGAAATTGCATTTCATTTTTCTTATATATCATACCCAATTGATTAGTAATGCATAAAACATTCAAGCACATAAAAACATTAAACACAACTTCAAAACACCATATTATTGATATTCTTGGAATAATTTGCTTGGTCTTTCTCTTATCGCGTCAAACGCCAAATTATTACTATTCTTCCATATGTAGTAACCCGCAACCTAATTAACATAACCCGCAACCCTTCATCAGCAACCATGAGTAACCCCTCGACATTTTCATCCGAAAACCACTCATCACAATCCTAATCTAGACTCTTTGCCTTGTTGAAAAACAAACCTAATATGCAATCAACAACCTGCAATCTGCAAAATATATGACACTTAGGAAGGAATAAGTTATGACGGGTTTAGTTGATACACAAAAACAACACTAATAATGGATCCATTGACGTTCCTTACCTATATGAGAGATGGAATAATTCAATTTATTTTGATAATTTTTAAAGTAGTTTCAACAATTAAGTATGTCTATTGTAAATACCAACATTATTGAAACATCTAAGCGATGCATATTAAGAGTCTGTGCATCAGCTTTAATATGACTTTGTGGTTAGTTTATTTACTTTCATGCTTAAGTTGACTATTTTAAACTATGGTCAAATTTAGATCACAAATTAAAGTTATTGTATTAAGCAAAAAGGTTCACCAGTCTTCTAAACATGCGTATTTTCCTAGTTCGAACTATAATGCCATTGTCCGTCTTTTCTAGGTGATGAATCAATCTGTGAACTTTTTATAATACAATAGTTGCACTATATTGTTATACATCATTATCACACGTTTATAACCATTCTATTTTTTCCTAGTTTCATGTACCATCGCACTAATTCATATTGCTTTGTACACTAATGTACCATTTCCATTTGTAAAATATGTACTACTACCATATCACAAGGTTTGTACTCTTTTATAAAATTTTGGTACTATTTTTCATTATATCGGACCATTCATGTACTGTCTATATCTATATATTTATAACTTTACACTACAAGAATAAAGAGAGTGGGCTATGGACATTTTTTGACGATGACACCGGCAAAAATCACTAAACGGCAGAACTTTCGGTTCTTTGACTTAGATCAAGTTTTTCAAGACATGTGTCGTCGCTATAGGTAATTACATTTGCTTTTCCAAATTTTTCCTAAAAAGACCAAAAAAAAAAAAAATCCCGCAAAGCCTTAGCGACGACACGTATCGTCGCTAATAAAAATTCTATTTTGTTTTTGTTATGTAAAAAAAATATTTCTCCCACCAAAAATATAATATACCATGCGCACCCTTTTAGCGACGACTCTTGTCATGCTAAAGGCGATTCAATTAAAAAATTAATTAATTCTCATAATAGTTAAAAAAACAAGCATAGTTGCCCGCGCGTTGCTGCGGGGCGGTGTTTCTTTTATCATAGATGTGGGTGTTTTTTTTAAGCATAATTGCCCGCGCGTTGATGCGGGGCGTTAATTTTTTTTTTTTTTTTTTTTTTTGCGGTTTTATTTTTCCGGTCTCATGTTTAATAGTTTTTTTTATATGGGCTTATGTGTTGGCCGTCATATCGTGGGTATTTTTTTATCTCTATAATTTTTTTTCCTATTTTGTGTTGAGCAATATTTTTTATTTTTTATTTTGTGCGGGTTTATTTTTTCGGTCTCATGTTTAATAGTTTTTTTATATGGGCTTATGTGTTGGGCGGGCGTAATGTCGTGTGTATTTTTTTATCTGAATAAATCTATATATTTTTTTCCTATTTTGTGCTGAGCAATTTTTTTTAACAGGTTTATTTTTTCGGTCTCATGTTTAATAGTTTTTTTTATATGGGCTTATGTGTTGGGCCTCATGGCGCGGGTATTTTTTGATCTGAATAAATCAGTAATTTTGTATAAAAAATATCTATTTTGTGTTGAGCAATTTTTTTTTTTTATTTTTTAAGTTGCCTACTTAAACAAAAAAAAAGTTAAATGGGCCGGCCCAAAATGGCAGCCCAATGGGCCGGTTACTGTATTATTTTTAAAATTTGTATGTTATGTTAATTTTTTAAAGGTTGTTTTTTGGCTATTTGGGTTTATTTTAATATAATTTTATGAGATTGGGTAAATATGTGTTAAGCATGATTGCCCGCGCGTTGATGCGGGGTGTTAAATTTTGTTTTTTTTATATTTTGTGCGACTTTATTTTTCCGGTGTCATGTTTAATAAAAAAATTTATATGGGCTTATGTGTTGGGCGTCATGTCGTGGGTATTTTTTGATCTGAATAAATCAATACTTTTGTAAAAAAAATTCTTATTTTGTGCCGAGCAAAAAAAAATTTAATTATTTTGTGCAATAGTTTATTTTTTTTATATCAGCTTATGTGTTTGGTCTCGTGCCGCGGATATTTTTTGATCCGAATAATTAAGTACTTTTGTAATTTTGTTTCTTATTTTGTGCCGAGAAATTTTTTTTTTTAAATTTGCCTGATTAAAGAAAAAAAACTAAATGGGCCGGCCCAATCGGCCGGTTACTGTAGCTACTGTAGCAAGCTGCCAAAAACGGCAGCGTTTTATTCCGTGTATAGTATATATATATAATTATTAATGAAGGGAGGCTCAAATTGACAATTATCTAAAAATTAATTTACATAAATCGTTTCTTAGTGGGTCACGTCCAGATCATGTATTCCATTTGTAACTTACATGTTGCGATAATGCTTATTATTCTGGTTGTTTGAAAGTCAAAAATATGTTTTGGTTTCTATACATGCAGCAACAAGATTTGATGTGGCTCTTCTTTTTTTAATTAATTACACCCTTCAAATGCCTTAGTTTTTTTATTATTTGCAGCTAAGAAACTCTAATTAAGG
>BQNB010033857.1:0-49287 GCA_026074375.1 Tanacetum coccineum
AATTAAGTATGGTTTTTATTGCTACTCGTTCTAAAATACCCTTTTAGACACCGAGTAATAATGGTGATATTTGTGAGCAATCTAAACTTTCTATGACAAAAATAATGCGTTGACAACCATAAGACGACTTCTCGTTGAAAGTTATTGGTAAACTTGCAAACTTGCATTACATGACTTTTACTTAACGCAATGAGAATCTAATTTTTCTTACGAGGTGTCACATCCGCCCTATGTTATGCGATTTCGTCCCGAAATCAAGACGTTGTGGTAGGTCGCAAATTTGTGAACAAGTGAGGGTATTTGTTCTTAAATCGGTTCTCACGCATCCCTAACTGAATGTCTCGTTATTGTGATGAACTAGTACGACAAAATGCTGAAAATATATCCGTTTGAGTAAACAGTAGGGCCTTAAATTATTTCTCATCCTCCCTTTTTTTGCCTTATAAATACCACCTCATTCCTTTTGAATTTTTCGAACTCAAATCCTTACTACAAAATACTTCAAATGGCCTGTGCGCTTCCCCACACTGATTCCGAAGTTGAGGCCTTGGTGCAAAAATTAATTAACGAAGATAAGGGTCGTCAGGATGTGCTTTTGAATTTGGCCTTTCAATTTGAAGATTCATGCGCCATCAGGGATGATCTTAGAAAAACTTATGAGAGATGCAACGACATTTCTCAAGAGAGTCATGCTTTGATTTGCACTCTTTTAAGGGAAAGCTCTAAAAATGACCGCAAGCTGCATCTTTCTATGTATAGGAAGTCGTCACAACTACAGAAACAAATGGATGCTAAGTCGGTTTGGTTTCAGGAAAAATAATCCGGTCGTACACTCAAAGGTATAGGTTGCTTGTCATCTCAGACTAATTGCCCTCTTATTGAGAAAGAGTTCCATCAACTCCGTATGGATGAAGAAGCTATAAAGGAAATGTTGGAAGAAGAGGCCATGAACAAAAAGGCGCAAGAAGAGAAAATTAGGCAAGCACAAGTCGAAAATAATGCATTCTTTTTAGAGTTTGGGGTAGTGAGGTACGACTCAGAATGTGAGTCATCTGATTAATGGTCTAAGGGTTGCTGTAACCATGTTGTTGTACTGCTTCGAATAAACATTGTTGTCTTAACCTATGTACTTGTATTTCCACTTTTGCAATTTAACAGCTATTATGTTAGTAATCTAATAAGTCCTTAGTGAATGTATTTGATCTCTGTAGTATCACCATATTTCAAAAAAAATGTTTGCTTCATGACTGTTGCTTTGCCATGATACATCTTGAATGGAGCAATTGAGTAATTATGACTGTTGTCTCCACACAGTATTTTAAAGTGTTTGCGTGGTAACTCTGTATTGAATAATTGAGTGAACATGATTGTTGTCCCTCTACAGAATAATAATGTGATTTAGGGATAGTGTTATAAATTTGCAAATTTTCCCCAAAGTAGTTATTTTAATAGTCTGAAACTCTTTTGGTGATTGATTTTTCCTTTAGGGTTTGAAATAAGATTTAAATTTTCATAGGGTGTCGCAGTCTTTTTAAATCAAAATCTTTGTCTTGAATTCAAATGTTTTACTCGTGGCATGGGTTAAGGAAAGGACAAAGGTGGCAAGTGGGGCTTCAACGGCTAGAATGTGGCGAGCCGTTACTTCCTTTATATGTATATATACACCTTGACCATTTCTTACATTTGTCAAAACGCAAAATAAGTTTCCTCACTCAAATTTTCATAGGTTCTTAAATTAAAATGTCGTATTTCATTCCCCTGATTGTGGTTGTGTTTGTTGTGGTGGTTGGTTACTATTTGGAGAGTGTTCTACAGGAAGAGGATTACCAGTACATCGTTGTAATACTAGGGCTTATTGTGCCACTCATCATTGTGGCGGTTGGCGTGGAAGTTTTCTGGAAGAAGTAACTTTCATAAGTAGGTGTGCGTGTTGTATTGCCGTTTAGCTCTTGGGAATTTTAATAAGTCTTTCGTTGAGTCCTCCAGGAAGAATTGTCAGATGTTTAATCTTTAACTTTGTTTCGTTTTTGTATGATTGAATTCTCATGATGTATTCTTGATAAATCGTAGACGTTCATAGTTTCCTTGAGTGTCGTCTTTAATGTGACGAATGAGTATAATACGCGTTCGTTCAAACTTTTGTTATTACATCGAGTACTATTGGGCATATCTTTGTCGACCTAATTTATACATAGTTGATCAAGCTATGTATACCTTAGGCTTACATTGGCATCCCCTTTTCCTTTAGTTATTTGTTTATGATTGTAACCGTAGATGGTACAGAGACTCGTAGTGTGCACAAATTGTTGTATCCCCCAAGTATCCAATGGATGGTGTTATGTTATATGTCAATTTGTTTATTATTCCCTTACTACTTTCTACCACACATGTGGTCCTCTGAAAGTTTATGTTCACTTTATGTGTTTATTTTACTAAGTGCATAGCGCTTCATGTGTTGGCGTGTATTATCTCAGCATATAAGCTATTTTGAATAATCACTTTTGTTGAAAGTTTAGGGTTTGGTCGTAATCACTCTTGCTAGACATAACTTGTCCATCATAAATGTTTTAAATCAGCATTCCACTACGCCGCCCCTTTTCTTATCTCTCTTAACTTTCACTTTTCTTACCTCTTATCCCGAATTATCGTTACTTCACCATATTAAGTTTCTCTCCTTCTTCCTCGAAACTGTCGGTTACCAATCCCCATGGAGTTTCCAATCGAGATTTTTACTCCCGTCATGATCATAATCATCACATCGCTCATTTTGTTGATCTACCCGATGTGTTTCTTTTCACGCGGTGATGTAACTATCGTTTTAGCATTTTACATTTTTGTTGTATTTCCTATATTTTTCATTTTGTTGTATTACGAATAAAAATACTATGGATCTGATTAAATAGGGCTTCGCGTTATGTATTTTATGGTTTAATCTTTCTTGTTATAATCATATGTTGTTATGTGCCCTACTTTGCATCTGGGTATGATTCGAAGTTATTACCCGGTAAGCCTCTATATGTGTTTAGTATTTCCATTTTCATTGGAAAAGCGTTTATTGATTGTAAATAAGAAGGGTTTTGGAAAATGTCAAATAGCGGAAGGAAAAAATTGATTTTTGTAGGGATTACTGTTTCTCATCTGAAGTACGATGTGTGGCCCCTTTGAAATGATCCTTCAAGTTTCTTAGGGTTTATTGGATATAGCTTCCTTATTTATGTTTTCTGGGCACATGGTTGTCTTCTTCATTTGTTGGGCAATGAGCATACTTGTTTTGCACTGTGCAGAAATTTCGATAGTGTCATTTCATTGACGCATTGCGATGCTTGTCATTTGATGCTAGAAATTATTAAATATATGGTTTATACTAGGTAAATGTACTCAGGAACTTTTTAGGACAGAATTGTTATTTATTATTTCATGAAAGCAAAGTACAAGTCTTTATAAATTTCTCTGCCTAGAGGTTTCCTTGCAAGCTGAGCGAGTCTGGCTGTCCTGCTTATAGGTTTAGGCGGGCTAGGATCTTTTGAATTTGTTCATGATCCTCAGCACGTCTGCTCTCAGCATCATTTGCCCTTATCTGTAATATTGCGATCTTACTTTCTGCAGCAGCAATGGAGTCCTGTAGTTCGGCTATTAGGAGTTCTTTATCTTTGGTGTCTGCATGAAGAGTGTCAATCTCCACTTCCAGGTCCTCTTATCTAGCCGTCACATCTTATGGGTTGAGTTCTGATGTCTCAGATGCTGGTTCACCATCAGAGAATGATATGGCATCTGGGAAGAATGGCGATGATGGTGATCTGCTTCTCTTTTGGGATGGTCCAGGCGCTTGTGATATTAGTGCAGGAGCACTGAGTTTATTCATTTCTTTGGAGCGTTCACATCTTGTAGTAGGGGTCAAAGTTACCCTAGTTCAGGTAATTGGGTCGCCTGAGAGGTTGGCGAGTCAACTCTTCTTGGAACAGAATGTCTCGTGGCGGCTTCTTGTTCTAGGGAGTTGTCAGGTACGTTGCTGGAAAGTGATTGAGACATTTCTCGAATGCACCCTGCATATGACAAAATGGGGTTTCTTCTGTTTACATCCCATATTCGGGTAAAGATTATCTTATGAGTGTTATCTATTTTGAGATAAGGTGTATTACATGTTCATACTATGTCTCGAGGATACATAAAGGAGTGTTGGATTTAAGCATCGGTATGTTCTTTGTTCGTTTGAGAAATTTATTCGTAATTATTAGTGGTATCCTTATTTTAAGATCTAAGCCGGTGACTGGAAAGTGTGGTAGGATTTCCGGGCAATAGATTTCATATATGTAGGGTTCATAATTGACTCAGGTGCTGACAAAAAAAAACTTCATGTCACAAGTTTCTTTATGTAGTTCCTGGCTATTATTTGCGACTATCGTCTCTTACTTTTACCGGCCGTGTCTTCTTATTTTGAGTTTGTTGTTCACATTTCTCGATGATGTGACATTCACCAATTATTGGTCTATTTATGCTTTTAGTAGGTTTTTGTATAATTGGAAATACTTTTAAGGGTACACCAACATAGTAGATAGCAATATTTACAACGGTTACTACAAAGAGTCCTTGTGTAGTGATGTAACAAGTGGGTGATTTGTAAGGTGTCCAAAGTGTTTATGTAGGTGACCCCCATACAATGATATAGTAAGGATGTAATCACCAACACAATTCATAATATTGTGTATGTGACCCTTCGTAGTGTGATGTTGGTTATAGGGTTATTTATTTGGTGAGATTCAAGGTAGTTCCTTGTACTAAGATGATATAAATGCGTAATCCATAGGATATGTTATTCCAAGATGATGGATGATAATGTGTAGTCTAATGAACCATGTCCTCCATGACAGATAAGTGGTAGTTTAGTTATTGTATGATATCATGCCAAGCCGTTGTCAAGTTAGGAAGTAGATAGTAATAGATAGTGCGTATGCTATTCTGATATGTCCTTAGGAGCTAGTTATAGTCTAGAGTTACTAATGCAACCTAGTTCTCTAAAACCAAGAGCTCTGATACCAATCTGTCACACCCCCAAATTCACTGCAGCGGAAGACTGGATTTGGGATTATGACTTCATGGCGTGAAGAGGACTTGATACGAGAGATAGACCTCTACATGCCAATATACCAATGCAGACACCATATATTCCGTAATATAGAACACCTGAGAAAACATTGCTAAAGTGTCAACCTAAAGTTGGTGAGTTCATAAGTTTCGTTATTTGATAAAATGATGAACCACAAGATTTATAACCATAGCATGAAATATAGCAATCCTATATATCACAGTGAAAAGTATTTACTATTGTCTAAGCTCATGACACCGAAGCGTTAACAAGTACCATCATAGATAAGCCCATGCAGATGTCCAACCCGCGACATCCGTAACTGAGTCAAATGAAACTGTGTTTGCTTGACTAATGTCAGTCCAAGACAAACAGGAATGTCAATCCCGATAGATCTATCCATAACATTCGCCCTCCCTCAACCGGTCATCCGGTCAAGAAATTAACGGTTCATGATAAATTAGGCAATATAGCAAGTTGGGTTGAATAGGGACTTAGACCCAATAGTAAATCAGTAAATGTACTTGTGTTCAACTGTTAAAAATAAGCAATGTTCTCACCCCAAAAGATGATTTAAAAACAGTAAAGTAGGGGCTATGAAAACTCACCTTGTCGGTTTATCGTCGGAGATTTGGAAATGGGTTAAAGCACGTCAAATAGCGACTCAGTCAAGCACCTAAGTAATTATGATAATTTCTGAGTATTCATTCTAAGACTTAATATATGCAATGAATTATGCAAATGGTCGAAAGGGTATTTTCGTTTGTGAGTTAACGTTTTTACGTTTTCAAAGCGTTGAGTAAACCGTTGGCTCTAGGGATGATGCACGACTATGCACATATAGAAAT
Organism: Tanacetum coccineum; assembly: GCA_026074375.1. Classification (NCBI taxonomy): domain Eukaryota; kingdom Viridiplantae; phylum Streptophyta; class Magnoliopsida; order Asterales; family Asteraceae; genus Tanacetum; species Tanacetum coccineum. The sequence goes on from BQNB010033857.1 coordinate 5,932, forward strand.
TGATACATAATTTGATGTAATTTTGTACTCAAAATTGCATGGTTACATTGTTAAAATGCAATTTATGTTTTAATAATATAACATTTATTTATTAACTATTGAGCTACATATATATTCATCTCGCTCATTTACCTACTCTAGTCGTCACATGAATCTCGTATAATTATCCATTTTATATATTGCAGTTCATGTGAAATTGTCTAAATAACTTTTGAAAAAAAAAATTATTTATTTAATTGTATTTAGCATTTTCACGTCTCAAGGTTTACAATTCAAATTATATGGCTTTTAAATCGTATTTTAAACCCAACTAAGGTTGAAGATATTTTTAGTGTTAACTAAGAAATTATAAGTCGGGATAATTCTGTTTTACCCGTTTAAAAGTTTGTTTCCTTTGTTAATGATTTCAAACCATAAAAATATCGTTTCCAATTTAAATTTGCTAACAGGCTGTCAACCCAATTTGTGCTCGAACCAAAAGTTAGATAGCTACGCATGAAATATTTATCTACGTCAAAGTTTATAGATAAAGTAGTAATATTGTTACTATGTTAACTTGCCATAATCCAAAAAGAACATGCACTCTTTTATGTTACCAAACCCCTCACGTGTATGTACATAATAATTCATGCCCATCCTCTTTTTTTTCCTTTTTCTTTTTGCTGTTCTCCTGACGCCACACAGTGGCCTTGGGTACTCATTATCTTTGGTTTCTTGTCCATACGCAGCAACTTATATGTATATATATTCATTCTCTATTTATTTCGCATGTTTATTACTCATTTAGTTTGCAACGAGAGGTCTCCTTCCCTAGACACAAGGGCGTTCGGTGTATGTGAAGCAAACCCAACAACAGCTGCTGTGAGTTTTCTTCTCCCTTTTTGACTGCTCAACAGACGCCACGACAGTGAGTGTTTACACTCACTGTTTTCGGCTTCTCTCCTTTCCCTTCTTGCTCAAAATATTCACATTTAGTTCTTCCCTTAAAACTCACAATGTGCCCGACTCGATTACATGGGTTACGAGGCCTTTAAATATTGCGACACAAGGACGCTAGGTGCGTCTGAGCAGGCTCAGCCGCTGCTACTGTGGCAGCACCCTTTTTATGGTGTACTAGCATGCGTTTTAACGTGTCTCATGATTCCAATTAGTGTCGGGTATTATAGGGTCTCATTATAAACCAACGAGCACCATGGGTTCGCTCTTTCCTGGTTTGTGACGTTGTCAACAGCGAGCAAAAGTCTCGCTATGGTTCGTCTTGGGGTTTGCTTGAATGGCGCACATACTATAGGTCGAGGTCATAATAGGTGAACTTTACGTCATCCTATGAATAATTCTTGTGCATGTCAATCCCTAGTGAGCCAACGTTTACCACCTCATATGTATTTAGGGTTTTATAAAATTTTCTTGTTACTCATTTTTCATCAATGGTGTGTTTTTATTTATTTCCTATCGTCAATTCTCTATGCATGAAATGGTGAAGGGTTTTTATATGCACACAAATACAAGGATCACGCATGGAGTGTACCATGTGTGTCGTGAGTTTGTCATGACATACTAAAACTCTCGTCTAGCCTGCCAAGGCTAGGTGTATTTCTTTCGTGTCATTCATAGGACTAAAATGTGCATGACAAGATAAAGTTAGGCGTTAAGCCACAAGGGCGACTTACCGGGGTCCAAGAGTTTGTTAGGCGATGAGGAGGGATGTTGGTGATACGAGCTCGAACCACTCTTGGCTTCCACTCCTTATAACCCGATGTCCGCTTAGCTCTCGCACCCCAACACAACTTGATCTTGAACATATAGTTTACTTAGTGTTTTTCAGATTTTTAGTTGTGATGTATTTGCTTCATGAATGGTTCATGATTTATACTCGACGTCTTGATAGGTTACTGATATGTTACATGTGAAGGGTCCTATGCTACTATTGATTCATAGTGAATTTCTCTAATACTATTAGTCATCACACCTCTTCCCTAATACTGTTATAGAATACTATTCTCCCATTTGAAATTGAAATTTGTATCAGTTGTATGTTACGTAACATGTGAAGGTGAAGAATCTTTCATAATGAGAAAATGGGTGGGGTAATGTGTGTAAGGCTTGGTGATGATGATGCTTCCTTATTATGATGTATGGGTTTCTAGATGGTTTTATATGTATGCATCTGATGTTGATTATTCACATGTGCCTATATGTTATTTTATCTTTGTGAAATTACATTAAAATTGTTATGGTTACTAATTTGTAAGTAGACGGTTTTATAAAATGTTACTAATAAATGACCTCGTTCCACAAGTGTGAAATAAGTATGATTTTTATTCGTTACTCGCTCTAAAATACCCTTTTAGTCATAGAGTAAAATTGGTGATATTCTCGTGCAAATTAAACTTTTTATGACCAAAAATGCGTTGACAACCATAAGATGACTTCTCGTTAAAAGTTATTGGTAAACTTGCAAACTTGCATTACATGACTTTTACTTAACGTAATGAGAATCTAATTTTTCTTACGAGGTGTCACACTGGACGAGTTATCTTGTTTGGTACTATCCCTACCACTATCCCTGACACTACACTTTCTGTGATTCCACCCACTACCCATATTGATACCACACCGATACCTACTATTTCACATACTATACCACCATCACCCGATTATACACGCGCATCACCTGATTATTCACTCGCATCTGATACGGAGTTTAATCCATCTAAGGACCCGTCATCAGATCATATACCACCACTACCAGCTACTTCACCATTTCTTTCATCAGCCGATGAATCCTCAGACAGTGATATACCTGATACACCACCATCACCTACCCATGGTACACCATTCAATGAGACTACCCTTTCTACCCAAAGATCACTTGTAGCATCTGATGCACTTCGACGTCGAGTCATGGTTCTTGCACCTGGGCAGCCTATTCCTCATGGTCGATGATATGTGAGAAATCACATATCTGTTTTATATCAAAAATAACCCTAAAAAGATGAAAAATGAACATATTATGCTTGTATATGTGTATTTTGTCTTTTGTGAATGTGTAGGTATGGATATTGCAAGAATCACAAGAAAAGAGCCAAAAACTGGACAAAAACGAACACGAGACGGAATGAGTACACAAGAGCCGGGTGTTTATCAAGTTTCAGTCAACAAAAGTCAACCATGGTCAAATTTGGTCAACTCATGTGAAGACAAACCCTTGAAATTACCAAAAAAGTCCTTGAATGTTAATATTTAAGTCCTAAAACCAATAACACCGTTAGTCCTTTAATATTAATGGACTAACGATCGTTAAATATTTAACGAGCCCAATCTACCCTTTGATATTAAATCCATCGTGGCCCAAAATCCTTTTCATATCAAAACCAAGCCCAAGTCAAACCATTTTAAACACACGGTCCAACAAAGATATAAAAAAGAAAAAAAGGGCGCGAGTTTGTTTTTACTATTCATCTTCGTTCCTAAATTTACCCTGCGTTAAATTAAATGGGTAAAACCCACTTCCCTGCACTTGTCCTACATGTAACATTTCTCATTTTCGTGTCATGGTACGACTCTATTAATGATCACAATTTATTTTAGTTCGATACGCGTTTACTTTTAATATTTACTTTTAAGGAAAATCGCGTAGACTAAAAATAATCAATGAATATAAACGGTCATCCAATAAATTAAGGTTTACATCAACCAAGTAAGAAATAATTATTAAGAAGATAATTATGTACTTTGCGTATTTTTTTATTTTTATTGCCACGTAAAAGGGTTACGTGTCAGATAAAATATTTTGGACAACACCCGGGAATACCTAGAACTTACCTAGACTAACCATATACCACTTTTAAAACCTTAACTCAAAAAATTAATAGGAATTTTGTGTACAAAGGGTCACTAGGGCCGGCTAACAAGGGGAAACCACATCAAATCCTTAAAATCTTCTTAGTACCTCTTAAATGAATACATGTCATCTTGTGTTTAATTAAGACAAGTACCCTATGGTCTCCTAAGAGACTATTACCCAATGGTTATACCCATTTCTTCCCTTGACTTTCCTAGCCACAGCGTTTACAAGGGAAGAGGAACACAACAAGCTATAAGATTTCATGTATCTTAACAATCTTGTAACGAAAATCTCTAATTAAAACTTTATACTTATTGGTTTAGCTAATACAAGGGTGAAACTAACTAAAAACTACAAGAACAACTCTTAGGAGGGCACGGTTTTGGTTTGTGTGTAGGACGCTAGGTAATGAGTTAATGTTCATGTGTATATAAATGCACTCACTCATAAGGCTCCTTGATTACTTTTTAGAAGACTCTCTAACCCCTCCTCAAAGATAAGCACACTCTAGTCTACCCTCTTTTACATTCGGGTCTACTATAACCAAACCCCAACACGAGGGGACCACAGAAGGATTTCTACAACTATGGACTGGGTTAGGAAGTTTGGGAGCCTTTGAAGGCTAGGTATTGTCGCGGTTTTGGTTGCTCACTCCTACTCCACATCACATTTCAATCTTAGGACTCTTGTAAGTGAACCCTACTCGGACCACTCCTTGATTTGTCTCTTTTGTTTCTATACGTGACATGAGGACACATCGAATGTGGTGGTGTGAGCCCAAACACGATGAACATGCGTGGTTCAAGCCTATTGCATGTCACATGGCATGAAACACATGGTTCATGAGTGCTTGACTAGTCCCACAATTCGTCCTGGTCTCACCTTTATGACTTAGGGTTTCACAGAATTTGTTTTATATTGTTGCACGTTAAAGGGAACGTGAACATGCATGGGTTTCAACCATGCGTGTCGCGAATGTGGAAATTTGTCATGTAAACACGTATGTCATATTGTTGCGTATATGTATGAGTGGCCATAGTAAAAAACATGCGTGGTAAATGTTTCCAAAACATTGAACGTGTTTTCCTTAATTTAGACGTAACAAATCACTTGGAAACTCGACTATAGGCCCTTAGATAATACTATAGTTGCTTTGCTAAGGAAATATCAACGGGACCACAATGGACATGTTTAAACCAACCGAACTTGAGGGCCAATGCAAACCCATTACGGGCCCTAACGTAAACGGATAAGCTCACGATAAGTTGGACGGTATTTGGTGGCCTTATGAGTTATCAGATGAGCTTATTGAACCTTTATGTAATTAATGGACTCAAGAAATAACTCTGAAACGCTAGGAGGAACTATCAGGTCTCGGTTAGGCCCAATAGGCAAACAGTAGGCTTATCTAGCTTATTGATAAAGCTAAATAAGACACAACTGATTTATATGTGCTTATTGGACTAAAACCCAAAGTTATTGGACCTCAATGGCAGAAACCAAATGGATTTAAAACCTTTCGGGCCATTAATGGGCCGAATGCCCATCACAAGTGCTTTTTGGTTTATTTCAATAAGCTGTCAAACCAATGATAAAGATTAAACTGACGTCAAAAAGTTAGGATATGTAGTAAAAGAGCCAAGGGAAACCTAAAAAGGGTGTTATCAGGTTTAGCATGGGCTTACGGGCCCAATAAGCTCGTAATAAGCCATAATAAAGACTCCCGAGCTTATTTTAAGCTTATCAGACCCTGCGAGCTTATTGAGATACATTAGACTCTTGTTTTAAAACACTTATAACGGGACTCTTTAACAACGGCTAAACGGACCTTACGGGCCCAATATGGGCCCGTTAAGCCAAAATAGCTCGATGAGCTTAATGTTTAAAAGCGAAAACTAGTTTTGGACTGCTGATTTTTACTTGCTTGGTTGATGATCTCAAGATGCTCAAGATCACTATGTCAAATACAAGTTCAAGGAACAAGCTCAATCCAAGAAGTCTATGATCACAACAACATATTCACAAGAGAAAGTCAAGAGTACGAGCTAAAGACTAGGAATAAAGCATAGTATGCTAGAATTAAAGTTTGTAAATTGGAGTGACCTCCCTTAGGGGGAGATTGTTGGAAACACGAAAAGTGTCGGTCACTTCCAAAGTTGTAACAAGTCTTAGCTCGTAGTTAGTATAAGGATTAGATTAGTAATCTAGTCCGGCCCAAGGCCCATGGGTGGCCCAACTCCAGCCCATGGGCCGGCCATGGTAGTATTTATACACCCTCTCCTTGTCTTGGAGAGGGTTGGTTGTTCATTTTTGGTTGTTCCATTTGTTTTCATACATTCATAATACATTCCTCCATTCCATCCAAGTCTAACCATCCAACCCACATCTCACTTATTGTTCTTGGTTGATTCATTAGATTACTAGTATTCTACAATTGGTATCAAGAGCCATGGAGTGGTGTGTTTAGATTTGTGTGTTTGATTAGTGTTCAAAACCTTTACAAAGATCAAATTAGTGTCAAAATTTTTTGGCTTAAAAACCTTAAAGTTTTCATTTTTATTGTTCCTATAGGGTTAGTAATACTAGTTGTACAAGAATTTTTTGCTAAAAATCGTTCAAAATCGTGTTTTTTTGAGTTTTGAAAAGTTGTGTTTCGTATTAGCTAGGATCGAACGAGTCGATCGAACAAGGGGATCGAACTAGTTATTCGAACAAGGTAATCGAACGAGCGGATAGATCGAAGGATCGAACTAGCGACTTTTTGTTTTTTGATCGAACGAGCGGCTTCTAGTGTCAATCGAACGAGCTACTTAAGTGACGATCGAACGAGCGGTTCTTAGTTTTGATCGAACGAGCGTCGTCTAGTTTTAATCGAACGAGCTACTTAAGTGACGATCGAACGAGCGGTTCTTAGTTTTGATCGAACGAGCGTCGTCTAGTTTTAATCGAACGAGATACTTTCGTTTTGATCGAACGAGAGGTTCGAACTAGTCGATCGAACGAGCTGATCGAACTAGTGAAAAATAAATTCAAACTTAACAAACTCAATTTTTAAATTATACGGTTATTTCTTTGACTTGTAAAATCCCGTGAAACAAACACTTGTCTTCCCGGTTTTGTCAAGAATCGTAAAATCCCGTGTAGTTTAATTCAAGACTCATCAATCACGTATCAAACACAATTTCTTTCTACCACCGAACGATCAAATTGTAATCTTTTGATATCACAATGACGTCTCTTGCTGATAAATCACTTCTCTCTGGAGGTGACAACAAACCACCGATGCTGGAAAAACACTTGTATGACTCATGGAAAAGCAGAATGGAACTTTATATGATGAATAGACCACATGGACGAATGATACTTGCATCTGTTGAAAAAGGTCCACTTGTTTGGCCTTCAATAACTGAGGATGGAGTAACAAGGCTAAAGGAATATGTTGAGCTAACTCCAGCTGAAGCCATTCAAGCAGATTGCGACATCAAAGCAATTAACATCATTCTCCAAGGCCTACCAACTGAAATCTATGCTTTAGTGAGTCAACATCGTGTAGCAAAGGATCTTTGGGAGAAAATTAAACTGTTGATGCAAGGAACATCATTAACCAAACAAGAACGTGAGTGCAAGTTGTATGATGAATTTGATAAGTTCTCCTACAAGAAAGGAGAGACGTTGCATGAGTATTACTTGCGGTTCACTCTGTTACTCAATGACATGAACATTTACAAGATGCCTTTGGAGCAGTTTCAAGTGAACACCAAGTTTTTAAACACTCTTCCTGACGAATGGAGCAAATTTGTCACTGATGTTAAACTGGTTAAAGATTTGCACACTACCAACGTTGATCAACTTCATGTCTCATCTGCAACACCATGAACACATGACAATTGAGTGTTTGATGCATGAACGCAACCTTGATCCTCATTGCTTTAGTTGCATTTCTCATCAGTTAAACTCAGCCAGACTTATCAAATCATCTACCCCTCTACCAACAGTACTCTACTCAACAGCACATTTCACCGATATCGTCTTCTCAGGTTTCTTACTCCTTATCAAACATCACAATCTCAACACCTCTTTCAAGTACCTATCCATACAAATGAGTTCAATATCCACGTTCACCCAAAAGTTTATTCTCAACAACCGTCAATCCCACAGTTGGCTATGCCCCACAACCTCATCAGCAGCAACAACCTGAGTTTTCCCAACCAGACTCCAGTCTTTAGATGTTCAGTAGTTCAAGAAGGGGGTGATTCCGATTGATGCAGATAATCATCATGCTGTCATTCTGACTAATGCTGTTGTCACTTCGGTATCCTACCATAACAATCAGCTAAGGGAATTTGTCAAACCCTCGTCAACAAGCTACCATTTATGATGGAAAAAGTGACGGTGCAACCTGTACAGGGGAGACACACTTCTTATGCTGCTGGAACAACAAGAAAATACACACCTGGTGCAAGTGGTAGCAACACGGGAAAACCACGGACTGTTATTTGTTACAATTGCAAAGGGGAGGGTCATATTGCAAAGCAGTGCACTAAGCCTAAGCGGAAAAGGGATGAGACATGGTTTAACGATAAAGTGTTGTTGGTTTCAGGGAACTCAAGAGGTGGACAAGCTTTAACAGAGGATGAGATAGCATTCTTTGGCAGATCAGGGACTCCCTGATGTTCAAAAACTTCAATCTGTCATCACTCACAATGCTGGATTATCAAGCAGTGATCCGGATGCATATGACATCTGATTGTGATGACTCGATTCAGCCAAAAATTGCTCTCATGGCAATCTCTCAAGGAATGGTATCAGATGCAATCATGAGGTTGCACAATCAGATAATCTGATGAACTATGACTTATTCCATCAAAGTGAGCAGATCATGACGTCTTCTGAACAGTCTAATGATGTGAGTCAGTCAGAAACTAATATAATCAGTGATAGCAATATCATTCCTTATTCTCAGTATCTGAGTGAAACACAACAGGAAACTGTTCAGAATTCTAACTCTTCTCTGCCTCTACAAGATGTCCTGATATTGTTATGTTTGACCACCCAATAACTACCCAAGTGACGCATTGCAACTCTGTCAATAATGCTTTTGACTACCGAGCTTGACAGATATAAAGAAGAGGTTAAAGAGTTGAAAGAAAAACAAAATGTTGAAAACAGTTTTTCAGGTCCAAATGAACAGTCTGCAGAGATTGCACATCTTAAGCAAAATCTTTTCGAACAAGGGCAAGAAAAGGATTCTTTAATGAAAACGGTTTCTGAACTTAAAAATAAGTTGCAATTAGAAGAAAACAGAAATATTGAAAGAGAAATTGAGTTAGAAAAGAAAATTAAGCAACTTGACAACATCAATTTCAAAAGAGGTCAATCTGCGCAAACTGTTCGTATGCTGACTAACTCCAAACGTGGTTATGATCATTCCTCGAAACAAGCTATCGGTTTTGAAAAACCTTTCTGCTTGAAGAAAAGGATTGTGGTTCCTGATTCTGATGAAACATTAGAGCTAAGTGAAAAGAGTCGTTCAAAAATGCTTTTGAAAGAACAAGATCCATTGATGGTGAAGAATAAAATAAACACGAGACCCATTAATTATGATATTCTTAATAACGATTACTACAAACGATTTGTTCGACAAACTGATTTATATTCTGAACATGCCTATTGGAAAGAGACTTCGGTCCCACCTTTAGACCCATCTCATTCTTCCACAACCGTCATAGTTGAGGTTCCAAAAGAACTTCCTACAGTAAGTATGGTAAATACTAGCTTGAAAAAGCTTAAACGTCATCTTACTGGCTTTGATCAGGTTGTCAAAGAAAGAACCACTGCCACAGCTATCACTGAGGGCACGTGGGGGTTTGAACATACAAAGGCGTGTTTTCGAGATGAAATCATTCCGTTTATAAAAGAATTAAAAGATATCTTCAATAACTTCAACCAATACTTGGTTGAAGAGCTTGCTGATGTCCAAAAAGTCTTTTATCAAATGGAACAGGCTGTCGAACAACATCGCTTGGAGTCTAAAACTTTCGAAGTTAAAATGAATCAAGTTTTGGGTGAAAATGAACGACTCTTGGAACAAGCTATTGATAAGGATATTGTACAAACTGTTATGAATTTGTCTGTGAATGCAAGTGGTGAAATTGTGCCTGAATGTCAGAAGTGTCTCGAACTTGAGACTGAGCTTGTCAAGAAAAAGGATTTTGTGGATAAAGAAACATACGATAATCTTTGCAAGTGTTTTACAAATCTTGAAAAACATTGCATCACTTTGGAAGCTGATTCTCAACTTAATCAAGAAATTTTTCAACAAGAAAACAGTGTTTTAAATCAAAATGCTCCAAGTTTTTCTCAGTTGTTCGAATTAAGTGAATTGAAAGCTCAGTCTCAAGCGAAAGACACTGTCATAGTTAAGTTGAAAGAGCAAATCAAGTCATTAAAAGGAAATGGGGAGGATAGTTCAGTCAAACTGGACATGGATGAAATAGAGACACTTAACATTGAATTGGAACATAGAGTGACAAAACTTGTTACTGAGAATGAGCATTTGAAACAGACTTATAAGCAACTTTATGACTCGATTAAGCCAAAACGTGTTCAAACAAAAGAACAATGTGATGCGTTAATCAAACAAGTCAATATAAAGTCTGCGGAGATTTCTGATTTAAATGCAAAACTTCAGGAACAAGGTTTGGTCATAGCAGCCCTTAAAAATGAGTTAAGGAAACTTAAAGGAAAAGCGTTAGATAACAAGGAGTCTGTGACCCACTCTGTTGACCCAAACATGGATAAGGATAACATGGAACCAATCACACCCAAATTGTTGAACAAAAGGACTGCTCACTCTTCGTATATTAAGCATACCCAAGAAGAAGCATTAGTCCTTAGGGATATAGTCGAACATGTAAAAGCAAATTATCCTCAAGATCCACTTTTAGAGTCTGCCTTTAGGTATACCAAAGTCATTCAGGATTTGCTTTCACACATAAGTAGATCATGCCCTAGCATCAACAATTGTGGTCCTCAATTAATTGAGGCCATACCGAAGAAAAAGGACAAGAAAGTTAGATTTGCCGAATCACTCACATCTAAAGAAAACACAAAACCAGCCTTGACTTCAAACATAGTTTCTAACAAGCGTGTGTTGCATTCTACAGGAGTAAGACTTTCTACTAGTGCTAGCGGATCACAGCCTTCAGGCAATACCAAGAATGATAGGATTCTGCAACCACCAAGTAGTAATTCGAAGAATAAAGTAGAAGCTCACCCTAGGAATGTTAAAACTAGTTTGAATAAAAAGAATGGTGCTGTTCATGTTAAGGGATCTGCGGTTGTGCAGAATCTCAAGAAACAAGATAATTCTGATTCTGTCTGTGTTAACAGTAATGATTGCATGTCTTCTGATAATTTGTGTGTTTCTAATTCTTTGAATGATGTGAAATCTCGTGCTAAATCTAAGAAGCGTAAATCTAAGAAAGATAGCTGGAAACCAACAGGAAAGGTGTTCACTCAGATAGGATATATTTGGAAACCTACCGGTCGGACCTTCACTATAGTAGGAAATGCGTGCCCTTTAACTAGGATAACCACTACTAATGAAGTGCCTTCTAGGAAACCAATAGTTCTAGACTCTGAATCACCCAAACCTGTGGTTAAATTGGTATACTCACGGAAACCTAGGAAGAATAAAAATGCTGAGTCTGTTAGCAAAACTAAGGTTTTAAAACCAATGTCTGCTAACAAACAGGAACCCAGTAAATCCTGGGGATCCACAAAAGGAACCCAAGTAAATCCTGGGTAACCACAAAAACCAATATTCCATCTACTTCTCTTGAATGAATCAAGGTGCCAAATCGTCCTCTGGTATTTGGATTCCGGTTGCTCGAAGCATATGACCGGAGATCGCTCTCAGCTCACCAATTTCGTCAGTAAATTTTTGGGTACAGTTAAATTCGGAAACGACCAAGTTGCAAAGATAATGGGTTTTGGAGACTATCAGATTGGGAATGTTACTATCTCAAGGGTTTATTACGTTGAAGGACTTGGGCATAATCTATTTTCTGTGGGACAATTCTGTGATTCCAATCTTGAAGTGGCTTTTCGTCAACACACGTGCTTCATTCGCAATCTAGAAGGTGTTGACTTACTGACGGGATCTCGAGGGGATAACCTTTATACTCTCTCTCTTGGGAATATGATGGCATCCTCTCCTATTTGTCTATTGTCAAAGGCGTCTAAAACCAAGTCTTGGTTATGGCATCGTCGCCTCTCTCATTTGAACTTTGGTTCTATAAATCATTTGGCAAGACATGGACTTGTACGAGGTCTCCCAAAGCTCAAGTTTGAAAAGGATCACTTATGTTCTGCATGTGCATTAGGCAAAAGTTCTAAGAAACCCCACAAACCCAAATCTGAAGACACCAATCAAGAAAAACTCTACCTGTTGCATATGGATCTATGTGGGCCAATGCGTGTCGCGAGTGTCAGTGGAAAGAAGTACATCCTCGTTATTGTTGATGACTACTCTCGATTTACTTGGGTAAAATGCCTGCGATCAAAAGATGAAGCTCCAGTTTTTATAATCAATTTTTTGAAGATGATCCAGGTACGACTTAAGGAAACCGTCCGACGCATCAGAACAGATAATGGAACTGAGTTTGTTAATCAGACATTGCGTGAATATTATGAGAAGGTTGGCATCTCTCATGAAACATCAGTTGCACGCTCTCCACAGCAAAACGGTGTTGTTGAAAGACGAAATCGCACGCTAATTGAAGCAGCACGCACTATGTTAATTTATGCAAAAGCTCCTTTATTTCTATGGGCCGAAGCGGTTGCCACAGCCTGTTATACTCAAAATCGTTCCATTATACGCCAGCGTCACGGTAAAACACCATATGAGCTTTTGCACAACAAACCTCCCGATCTATCTTATCTACATGTGTTTGGTGCACTTTGTTACCCAACGAATGATAGTGAGAATTTGGGTAAGTTACAACCAAAGGCTGATATTGGTATTTTCATTATATGCACCCCCCAAAGAAAGCTTTCCGGATTTACAAAACAGACGTACCCGAAACGAAAAATTGAAACAATTCAACGTGATTTTGATGAGCCTGACCGCGATGTGCTTCAGAACACAGCATTCAGGACCCGCTCGTCATGAAATGGCTTCTGAACACTCTAGCAGTTCAGGACCAGCCCTTCATGAAAAGACTCCTGTATCACTCAGTTCAGGACCGTGCCAAACCCTTCTCTTCAACACCATTTGTACCACCATCAAATCTACTGGGATTTGTTGTTTCAACAATGTTTATGTAGTCACTTAATGTTGATATTCCATGCACCAGAGTCAATCTCTTATTCCTGAAGCAGTTGAAAACCTGAACATACGTTATCAACTGGGTTCACCCTCCTCAACTACAGTTGATCAAGATGCACCATCACCAATACCTCTCATACAACACAAGGAACTCAAAACATCTAAAAAAAAACCAATAATTCTCATGATGTTAGACAGAAGATAATCCTGATATTGAAGTTGCAACAATATTGGGTAATGCTCCGTACTTCGGTATTTCCAATTCCAGAAGCTCCTTCTGATCAATCTTCATCAAGAACGTTTATCATACAATTGTGCATCCCGAATCACCAAGTTGCCAGAACACACAAGCAAATGGACGAAGGATCACCCACTTTAGATATAATCGGTGCCTCATGACAGACCCAGTTTCCACACGACTCCAACTTCATGAACAAGCCCTATTCTGTTACTATGAATCCTCCTAACATCAGTCGAAACCCAAGAACTACAAAGAAACATTAACCCAAGCATTGTTGGATTGAACTATGCAAGAGGAACTCCATGAATTTGTACGTCTGAAGGTTTGTAACTGTTGACCTTACCTCCTGACAAAGCATTTGTCATCTCTCTTAAAGTTTAACAATAAGTTTAACTTTATGATTAGGAGGTATTCTGAAAAACTAGGCTTCGGATGGTCGCTCGTGGTTATCGTCGAGAGAAGAGGTATTAGATTGACGAAGAGTCATTATCGCATTCGGTTGCCAAGATAGAGCTATACGAATTTTTCTAGCGTTAGCTTGCTCACATAGAACATGGTCATCACTAACAACGAGATGTTAATCCACAGCGCGTGGGGGGGGGTGGATCTTCTAACTTTCACCAAAAATAATAAACTAACAAGGCAGCTGAATCACACACACCTGGCTGTAACGGCAGAATAGACATGTATGACTCGATCACATCCTCATTTGAGTAAAACCCAAGGTTAATGATTAGGAAAAAGAAATAAATTGTTGTTAAATAAAAATTCATGAAACAAATAGATTAAATCCAAACAGATAAGGTTCAAGTTACTAGATACTTTTTCTCGACCGTTACCATGATAAAGACATAATTATATACACAAACATCTTGATCATAGATCAAAAACAACAACCTAAGTTGGCGTTCCCGTAACGGTCAACTCCCAATCAACCTCAACTTACACTCTTTTACAAGACAATGGTGAAAATCTACCACTTTATACAAAACTTTACATCGTAGACTTTTTTATATGTATCAACGAATAATTGATCCTTCAAATAATTCCACCGGTTTAAGCTTTAACGAACCGACTATCTTCAAACTTTCCTCCTCTTTTTTGTTGCAATTTTTTAATATTTTTGATTTTTTTCCATAAACAATACATACTACGAATCTCGGTGTAATTTCACCATCTTCACGATCATAATAACTCTGGATAATTTCTTTGATAATTCTTCATTCTTCGGACGTACCAATAATTGTGATGGTAGTAAAAATACATGAGTTTTGACTACTTTTTACATTCCCATTTGCAATGTGCAAATTTTTTTCCAACTGTACCTGAGATAGAAATTGACACAAAACTCAAGAAATACATACTTTACACTTCAAGAAACTAGCAACTGATAAATGGACTTAATCTAACAGGGTAGGCTAAGGTGTAAAGGTGTAACGAAACAAATAGTTGGTGTTTATCCTAAAGGATTGGCTTTACAGGTTTTTCTAGGGGTATCTTACTCTTAAAATGAGAGTAAACAAAGGGTTTATACGGGAGTTAACTAACCAGTGTAGTTAGTTAAAAAAACAACATGTATAGGCTTTTTGGGTGTAATCCTAGAAATTTACCAATTTAAGCAATTTACTACATCTAAATCCATAGTACTCATTATTATGGTCTTGAGTGATATACCAAGCCAAGTTCTAAAGTTTACAACATCACCGGCACACTCATATTTTTGTAGGATTTAGGGTAAACATTTAGAAATGGATAAGGCTGAATCCTCACAATATCTAATAAGGGTTATGTGTGCAGGTTATGTAACCAGTAATTTTACAAAAGTATGCTTAAAAAAATTTAAATTTGAGCCTAATTTAAGCATTTTAATGTGAAAAAAGGACAAGTAACATTCTAATTCCCATCCCCACACTTAAGTTATACAACGTCCTCGTTGTATAGATAAAACATTAAAAACGGGAAATAAAAGAATTAGAATGATAAAATCCCCTGATATTTGCTTGGTAGATTCTTCATTGTTGATTTAATGAGCAAGAATTCCAGATTGTAGATACTTCACCACCATTGTCAATTTCTTTTCAGCGAGGTCTTGTGCAAAATTATAGGAAAACCATGCAAAAGCCTATCTTGGGTATCTACGGTAAATTAAATAAAATTAAACTGTACAGGAAACCAATATGTTGTATCCATAAAACTAGCTACGCCGTATAGAAAGACCTGTAAAAAGTATCCATGCGGGTCAGTCTGCCAAATACGCCATATCATGTGTATGAATACGCTGTATAGACAGAACTGACAATAAAGTTTTTAAATGCAGAAAAACAAAGGACTGATAACGTCCAGACATTCAATACGCCGTATGGTTTAGAGCAGATATGCCGTATTGATGTCTGGGAAGACAGACTCGATAAAAATCAATAATTTTCCGAGTTGTCTCCCGGAAAGGACTTTTGTTTATAGCTAAGTCTTTAAGTTAGACTTTTTCATCAGCTTTTTTCACCATTCCATCTTATGCACGTTAACATGCCCGTGTGTGAGCCATTCTTCCATCTTTGTATCTCGGATATATTCGGGTCCTAGGTTCAAGACTCCTTTATAGAACCCCTTTAGCTTTTGGTATGAGTACGAGATTCCATTCATCATATCTTGTTCACTTACCTTCAGTAATGATGAGATTTCGTTGCATTGTTCATTAGTATGGTGTTTAAACCTCGGATGTGACCGCACCATTTGGTAAGTTACACTATCATTCTCATTGTGGAGAGTAATGATTCCATCAAACCTTCTTTCGATCGAATCATTAACAACAAGCTTCTACTCCGTTTCACATTAAGGTATTAACTCAATCATGATTTTCATCTCTAAACAACTCGTATCCCTTAAAGTGGATTGTGTGTTTTCGTCATTTTTGGATCATAAAGCCTAATTTTAAAATTGGGTAGTCAAATCAAAAAGGTGGTTTGAAAACGTGTAATTTGATTAAGGGGCTTTTGTGGTACTAGGCTTAATATACTGTATCGGTTACCTACGGACTTGATCTGTCATGGTGGTTTTAAATGTATTGTTCTTGATATTTTGTGTTCGGAAAAAATTGTGTAAAATGCAAAATAATGAAACAATAGGATATGTTTATGGCTAAAGTGAAATGGCTAGTGTTAAAATGTGAAAATCGTTATTGCACAAACTGGTATAAATCGAACGAATATAACCGGTGTAGATCGAATAATAAGTTGTGAGTCGAACGAGTGACTAAGTAAAAGGAATCGAAGAGTGGTTATATACGTTGATGAACGCAGTGTTGTGTTAATAGAACTTGAACGAGTGATGTTGTTGATATGATCGAACGAGTCGTTGAGGATGCGACGAGAGTTGATCGTACGAATATGTGGCCATAAGTGATGATCGAACGAGTGCTAAGTAATGTGAGGATCGAACGAGTATCACTCAGACTTGATCGAACGAGTGGTTTTATGTACTGATCGAACAAGTGTGTTTATGTGATGATCGAACGAGTGGACATAAGCGTTGATCGAACGAGTGACCATAAGCGTTGATCGAACGAGTGACCATAAGTATTGATCGAACGAGTGACTACACGTGATGATCGAAACAAGTGGAACTAGTATGACGATCGTGTGACTACACGTGATGGATTCGAATCATGTGACACTATGTGTTGATCGAACGAAGTGTCTTTTTATGTGTTTTTCGACGAATTGACTCTGTGTGAGTATTGAACAAAGAAAACACTGTGCAGGATCGAAAAGAGTGTCACGTAGACAAGATCAAACGATTAAAGTATAGAGTTGATCGACCGAGTGACTCTTAATGTCGCTGTTCGAACGATGAGTGTGAGGATCCGTTCGAACGAAGCACAAGTGCTATTCATTGAGGAAAGCGAACGAGAAAAGTTACAACACTTAACATGTTTCAGTCATAACACACTTAGATCAAATTTTTTCTCTTATCAAAGATTAAATTTCAACAATCTCTTAGGTTAAAATAAGACTGTAAAAGCTTGATTAAAACCCAGGTTAACTCATTTCGACTGAATTGTTCGGCAGGTGCCTTTGTCTATACCGCTAAGTGTTAGCTAAGTATATTGATCTTCAAGTTCGCTCTAAAAGTCATAAAGGGTCTCATGAATGCATGATTATGTTCTCTTATAAACTGCACTCACTCTTTCTTAAACAGACTCATGGCACTCTCAATAGCGGATCAGATTGCCTTGGATGACGCATTGGTGGCTCCTGCTAACCGACTCAAGATTGGAAAATGCAATCTTCGCTTGAGTTCGGATATTACATCCAAGGAAGCAACCCTTAGTGGTCTTGATGTCTGAAGACTCACGTCGTTCTACAAGGCTTCCAAGATACTGCTGATTGCTCCAGAGATTTAATGCAGAATTCTGGGCTTCTGCTTATGTTACATCGTTCAGTCCATTTTCAAGTTGAATAACAAGAAGCACATCATCGGTCGTGACGCATATTCTGGGACATTCTTCAAAATTTGTACCTAAAATAGGCATAAGAGTTTGTAGACCCACCTCTTTAGTCGAGGAGATCATCATCTTTCTAGCTAGCCTGGACACACTTGGAGATATAATGGAAGCTCTCGACGTAAATGTCAAATAAACTGCATCAACCATGGAGATCATTTTGCTGCTGGTCATCAACATATGTTTTGCGGAACCACATCAATATGACAGCCTCCGTCTCTTCGAGCTCAAATCTTGTGGGGCAGGTACAACAAGAAGACATTGATTATGCATAATCTCTATGGAGGGACTTCATTTTTAAGATTGAGACAAAAGTTCGTTTGAAGAAGGGCAGATGCGATGTACTATACTCGGTTCACCAAAGATAGTCGTTCAATTATGTGATGGAAAAAGATTCCTTCATTTCAAGAAGAATACAAGGGTCAATTGGCACTATGCCAGAGAAGAGCATGATCCAATGTTTACTCCATCTAAGTTTATATCATGGAATGAGACCATCAGTGTACGGGGCTATCTTGCCAGTGGCATCTAACAAACGAGGACATCCGCCAATCTGAACCCCTCGTACAAGAGTATTATGCTATGGCTTCAGGAACAATTCCTCCTAATAGACAAAAGGAAGCAAGAAGCAAGCTAATACAGATGCAATCCTAACCGAAGTTTCCAATGCCCCAGAAAAGGAAGTCCGGAACGAAAATACAACAGACTTCAGAGTGGGGGAATATCTCTGAGGCAGACTTGACAGAGGTGAGAAACTCAACATAGTATCAAGAAGCCGTCAAGAAATCATAGCTCTCATTTAGTGGTTCTGGAGCAGATGAAGGGAACTGGTGTTAAACCAGGGGTTCCGATGCTCCGATTATGATTCAGAGGATAGATATATCTTGGAAATCGAGCGACGATGAAACAGATGAGGAGCAAGCTCAAGAGGATGATGATACAGAGAGACGATGAGTCATGGAGATACCCTAGGAAGAAGAAGATGATGATGAACATGACGATGATTGAGAGATGATCAAGAAGATGATGATGCTAGTGCCGCTGAAAGAAAGCTAAAGATGAGATGATGAAGAATTTGACTAAATTCAGATAATGTGGTGATGATTTTGTACATCCTAAAGCACTACGACTCATGAGATGTAAATTATACATGAAAAGCTATGATGAAGGAGGATTCTTAGTTTTCATCATCAGATGAGGATGATAGTGACAATGATATTGAAGGAGCGAAGGTTACAAGTGCGAAGTCAGGTGAAGATGCTACAGATGCAAAGGATCAAGGAAATGAGGCAGTCAACGATTCCAATACCGATCTTGATGGAAGAGATAAAGTAATGACAGAAGTTGAAGACACTCATGTGACCCTAACTCCGGTTTAATCTGTATGGTCAACAACAGAGTTCGTCTGTATCCTCTGGATACGTATCCAACATGCTGAATCCAAATAAGATACTGGTGTTAGATGTATTTTTCGACAACATACTGAAGCCATCTTCTATCGATTGATACTCAATGTTAACAGCCATCGTGGAGCCATCCTTCATCTCGCCCCTCCAAACAGCTCCTATGTAATTCAACCACAACAACTACCAATGATGACACGGCAACACTACAAGCTCCTTGCTAGGAGATTTCTTCCAAAATTTGCCTCGTTGTTTGGCTTTGATCATAGACTGAAAGCAGTTAGAAGGACACTTTCTCAGAAGTCAGGCAACCAATCATTATGTCTGCGCGCTTCCTCCTATTCCTGGCACTGTTGATTCAATATCTAGCAATAAGATGCAGAAACCAGTGAAGTAGCAGTTCAATTTGAAGTATGACGATTTCGAGAAGAGTCAACTTCTTGCAAATCAACAATTTTTGACTCAATTGCATGACGGAATGATAGAAATTTTCCATTTCCCCTAAGAAAGATGTCAGAAAGGAAGTCTCAAAATTATTCCAAAAGTCGAGAAGTTAGTAACCGATCCAACTTCGAGTTGCGTTCTGGTGCGATCATCAAAGGAAGCCAAACCCATTCAGTGCTTGTAGCTGCGAATCTATCAGAATTCGAGCTGAACAGAATCTTAATATTGGACACGATGGAGGCCAAGCAACTCTCATCAAAGGTCGAAGTACAGAAACAGCGATACACGGCATTAGTTGAGGGCGTATGAAGCGACCAAATCTTGTTAGATACATTATGGCGATACTGTACAATTTAAAAGACCAAGAGATGGGGCACGATGTTGATGAGAACCCTCCGCTGGAAGCTGAACAGACGGTGGTCCACGAGAAGAATGTCAGGAAAGGAACCTGCTTTCCACCAGTGCTTCAAAGTGAAACGATAACAGAGGAGGAAAGACTACCAGCACAGGAAAACTAAGGACATCACCCACGAATCTGCTAGCCAATCCGCTCCAGTAGGGTATGTCATGACTCACTGATGTCTTTGAAGGTTTAAGACCAGGAGTTCGAAACAGGTTTTGTCCATGATGAACAGCCGTAGAGAGGTTGTTCAACTCTTCCTAACGTGGTTTCAAAAAACCTACGAGACAACTTCTCAGATCATGATGGGAATACGGTTGCTTTCCTGGCCGTTCTGAATTGTCCAACCTTGGCTTAGCAATCTGCACAACAGGACCTCGAGAGTCGTTTGATGAAATAACCGATTTCTACATTTGGACTCTCCGCTTTTGTGCAGAACGGCTAAAATGTTCAAACTTCTGACACCTCAAGTGCTAGCTGGTCCAACATTTAAAGCTGATGAAAGGCACTTGCAAGAGTTTGATCTGAATTGGGAATATTTTTTGTAGAGGAGGTCTACCCAAGCTAAACCGAGAAGAACATTAGACTGGATCAACCACTGAGGGTGTCAATTTCCGCATGATCTGCGACGCATATCGTGTGTTCCAATATCCTCAAGGTCGCGCCCCCCCCCCCCCCCACATCCCCCCCCCGTGTAATCCCCATTTCATTCATTTCAAAATTAAAGCCTGGAATATCTACGTGGTGGTGGGTCAAGCGAAAAAGTATTCACGTCTAGTAACAAAGTACTCAAGCTGCAGATTTACGGACACATCAAATGGTAGATGACTTTAGTGCCTATTACAATGTGGAGTAAACATAGTCAATACGAAGATCTGCCCTATGGGGCATCTCCCATTGGGGAAAGAAAGGACGACAGTTTATGCATATTGCATCCCTCACGGAAATCAGAACGGGACGTCTATTCAAAAGACGGATAAGTGCTGTCACCAAAAAGGTTGAATTGTACGAATGGCATGATTATAAGCCTCTTGATTGGATAAACAGTTACTGAAGGGATGATGGTATGCTCTCTCTCGTTAAAGAAGGCGACTTTCACAGTACTAAGGATTCCAAGCATTGAAGATTATGCAGTTCTTCTTGTGCCAAGGAAAAAGTGACTAATCTAAGTGTTTGAAGACGAATTGCGTTTAATGTGCTCCTTTACGAATGTTTCACGAGATGTCGTCATCCAGCGACGTGAGTAGAGATCTTCAACTGGTGGTTGAAGTTATCAGAAGAAACTTAACCTCACCAAGCCGACAGTACAGATCACATCTGCGAAGACAAGTACGGTCTTACTACCATACTCGATCCAAGGGATGATCTCGAGACTAAAGACAAGAAGAACAGATTTGTTGCGCATTGACGAATACACAAGTTCAGCGATGGTACTTAGTGACGTTCGGTTGCTCTAAATGATGCCTTCAAGGGTATAGAATGGAGTATTTGCCAGACACCTTTTGGAACCATCGTGACAGGCGAATGCCAAGAGCCATGATCCAGTGCGATTGACAATGAGCTAAAGAGAAGGAGGATAATGAGTAGTTTGGAAAGATTGTCGGTGGACGACTTTACGGGGTGTGACTACGGCTTCTAAAAGGGACCATTTATGATTTATCAAATGTTGTTCTCGATCTTAAAAGGTCTATCTTCGTAAATTACAATTATCTTGTGATATGTTATATTTATTTGTGTAGAACTTAATGGTGAATTATAAGATGTGCTCGAGTAAAATTTTTCCGAATATTTCTCAGTAAATTCAAAATTTTCAAATAATTGTACACGGCATCATTTATAAAACCTCAAAATTGAGGGGGACTTTAAGCAATAAATGTTCCAATCTGGAACATTATCGCATTTTGTCCCCGAACGTTATCATTGATATCCAAAATATCAAGGGATTAACATTTGGATAGGGGAGAAAAAATGTGATTAACCCGGACTTAATAATATTGACAGAGTGATCAATTAAAATAGACTCAATGCACTCCATACCTAGCAAGTACTAACGATAACGATGACACATGTTAAGGGGAGCTTTTAGTGATGATGAAAGAAAACTTCAAGTGTTAAGGTTTGATATTTATATTCAAAACACTTTGATGAAATTTCAAGGTTTTTGGAAGGATTGTGATGAAATACCCAAAAGTCTGTCATGTTCTTAAAATTTATGAAGTGATAAGGTGGTAAAGCTTAGAGTTTTCAGATCCCTATGATCCTAGCCTGAACCGGAAGGATATACCCAGGGATATCCATAGTTAGGGTAGAAGTCCTGAGAAAAAAAGATGATTAAAAGGGAGAAAGAAAAGTGGAAAAGTGATTAATGCCGACTGAGATGGAGCTAACTCTGGTACAAAAACCACAAGGTGTTAGTCATGATAGTCTCGGTAAGCATTGAAGGGGTTTGAGAATGAAATAGAAAACGTACGGATAAAGGTGTGAAATAAAGAAGCCTCAATTACATTTAGTGCAGACAACGGGACATACATATGCTGTCAGAAACATTCAGTTGTTGTCTGACATTGAAGACAGTCATGGACCCAGTGACGCTATGCACAACCCTTCCCAGCTACTTCAAAGTCAGAAGACTTTGGTTTCAAAAATCACGGAGATACACTCATTTCTATCCTCATTGATTTCTCACTCCGTGTTAGTCGATATTGAAAAGGTTGGCACTCAGCTCCAGCCTGATCACTAAAAATCAAAGTGCACTCTTGAGTCTAGAGCCAAAAGAGACTCATCCATAAATCTCATTAGGACACTGCCCAAATTCTTCACTTGCTATGTCACACAATGTGACTTACAGCTACACTTACGAGTCACTTCGCATTATCTTGTGATTTTGCAAGAACATCAGGAAGTGAAATATCACATCGTGAAGATGGAATCTGTTGAGACAATATCAACAAGCTCATGGTAGGTTAACCTGTGCGATTTCTTATGAATAAAACTTGTGACAACTGTAAGAAACGATGGTGCGATTCTATAAGAATCACTTTTGTTACAGGAATGGATCATATCACGGTTGTTCATGAATTTTTGAAATGATAAACACTCTCGGTTGTGTACAAAAACAAATTTGTAAGTGATACCCACGATTATTTTCAAATCCAATTTTTTAATATCCAATCGGTTGAGATAATACTCCTGGATCACTCTTATCTGGGTGTGCTGCTTTGTGACGTTCCGATAAAGAGAACTGCTGAGTTCGAAGAATCTAATACTAGGTGGTAGAAAGATTAATACTTCACGCTGATGTGCATTTTTCCATCTCGAAGTTCTTTTGTCTTCCTAACATGTAAATCGCATTTTTCGACCCAGGTTCGTTGAATGTTCAGCTCTGGACTAACGAACAAATCTCTCATGTTCACTTCAAATCCTTCGCTGTCCAATATCATGTTATGTATAGGGCTGAGCATCGGGCCAAAACCAACCCGTCCCGACTCAAACCGAAACCGAATAAACTCGAAATGTAGGACCGAAACCGAACCGATTAGTACTCGTTCGGTTTCGGTATTAGTCGGGCAAATTCGGGATCGGTTTCGGTATTGGGCTATCAGGCCCAAAATTTCAAAATAGCAACAAAAAAATCCAACAAATATTACAACAAACCAAATTCAATCATGCTTCAACATTCTTCTCTTTTCCTTGAGTTTGTTCTCCCTTTTATTTGTCTAACCCCTCTTGAATTTCTAGAAAAACATAAAAAACGATGAAACGAATTACAAATTTATAATCACAATAAAAAACTATGTATGAGTTATCGAGTTTACCTTTAGCAAGCTCGTCGTCTTTCATCAAATCTTCCAACGTATCCATAGTGATGTTTCTACTTGATGTACGAATCCAATCTTGCGTGCATACCAAAGCCTCTACAATGTTTGGCGCTAAAGAATTCCTATACGGGTCCAAAACGCAACCGCTCGCGCTAAAGGCAGATTCGGAAGCAACGGTGGATACTTGGATGCACAAGATATCTAAAACAAATACACCAAAGTAGCAGTTAGTTTGTTTACTTTGTTTAACAAACTATGACAGCAGCAAAAAAAAGTATGTAATTATGTATTAACAAACTTTACTTTGTTATGACAGTAGCAAAAAAAAAGACACCAACTAGCAAAAAAAAAATTCTTATTACCTTTCGCCATCCTTGATACGATTGGAAATCGTGGACTATTTATCTTCCACCAAGTAAGTATGTCGAAGTCTTCGTCATCCTCTAGCTCTAGACGCGGTTCTTTAAAATATTTTTTCAACTCGTCTTCACACCCGCTCAACTTATTTCCAACTTTATCTTTAAACGAATTTATGAAAGCATTGCCACGACGACTTCTTGAGCTAGTACTTTTATTAGACATTGATCTCGGTAAGTCGCTTGATGTGCTTGTGCCATATTTTATTAGACAAAAGATGAACTAGAGAGAGAAAGTAGAGAGAGAAAGTAAAAATGGAAAAATATGGGATGGTTGATTGAACTATGTGGGAAAATACAAAGAGAACCAACACCCTCTCCATGTGTGGAGAGGGATTATTTTATACTTACATAAAGGTGGGACATGGGCCTTGGTTACATGGCTTTCCATGGACATGATAGTTACCTATGTCAAGTTTCCAAAATATTACTTGACGAGTATCTACCGATATATATGAGTGGACACGAGACTTTTCTAGGAATTTTGTATTCCTAACAATCTCCCCCTAAGGGAGGTCACTTCATGTTACAAAAACTAAAACCTATCATACTATGAAGGTCTTCATTCTTGTGCTCGCAGACTTCTTTCTTTTTCTTATCTTGTGAACATGATGTAGTGATATTTGACTTTAGGCTTGAGCTTGTTCCTTATCTTGACTTGTATGTGAATATGTGATCTTAAACACCTTGAGATCATCAACCAAGCATAATCTCGTTTCGCCATCTTGTTAACTTTGCCATCTTGTGAACTTGTGATTGTTGGACCGACATGCTCATACCTTACTTGATTTGTTGACTTGAAAAGCTTTAATGTTGCATCTTTCTTGAAATTCTTTAACTTTAACACTTCGTCACTTCGAGAAAGACGTTCGGTATCAGAGTGACGGAAACTTCTTTGAAATTCTTTGACTTTAATACATCGTCACTTCAAGAAAGACGTACGGTATTAGAGTAGCGGAAGTCTTGAAACATGTACTTGAGCTTTCATGATGTCTTTATGTTTGTCGGTCGGGTATGAGCATGTGGCTATGGATCTTGTGAGTCAGCTGGAATCAGGAACCTCCACCACCATCTTTAAATAGCCTGCATAAAAATAGTTAGCAATAAAGCGGGGGGACGAATATGGCTTTGTCATTCGCCCAGGTTTGGTTGGAGTAACCTTCAAATCCGTGAGGATCGACCTGTGATCAGATAGATTCAATTTAAGAAGAATCTTCTTGACAGGATTTCCAGCTATAGTATTGAATCTTTCTAACACATAAGTATTAGATTCATCGTACTCAGCATGTTCTCATTATCGGAACGTCTCAAAGCAGACAACACGATAAGAGTGAACCTGTGAGTTACTATCTCACCGATTGATATAGAAAAATCAATTTGAAAATCAATCAACGTGTCACTTGCTAAAGTGGTTTTGTGACACATCGAGAGTGTTAATCATTTCAAAAATTCATCATCAATCGTCAATCCATATCCTGGAACAAGTTTGATTCTTATAGAATCGCACCATCGTTTCTTTCCAGTTGTCACAAGTTTGATTCATAAAGAATCGCACAAGTTACCTACCATGAGCTTGTTTGATGTTGGCTCAAGCAGGATTTCTATCTTCATTGTGAATGAATTCACTCTGATGTTCTGGCAAAATCACAAGGATCTGGGTAGGACTTATTGAATTACTTGATATTCCACATTGTGTGAGATACAAGCTAAGTTATGACACGGTGTCCTAATGAGATTAATGGTTGAATTCCTCTTTTTTTTTTTTTTTTTTTGGCTCTAGCACTCAATTGTGCACTTTTAATTTTTAGTGATCGGAGGCTGGAGGCTGATGTGCACCTTTTCAATATCAACTAACTCGGAGTGAGAAAGTCAATAGAAATGAGTGTATCTCCGTGAGTTTTGAAACAAAGTCTTTCCGACTTTGAGTGGCTGGGAGGGGTTTGTGCATAGCGTCACTGGGTCCATGACTGTCTTCAATGTCAGACTACACCTGAGTGTTTCTGACAGCATATGTATTGACCCGATTTCTGCCTAAGTGTATGGAGGGCTTCTTTATTTTCACCCTTTATCCTTATTTTTCTTTTTCATTCTTCAACCCCTTCAATGCATACCGAGACTTCATAATAACACCTTGTTGGTTTGTTCCAGTGTTAGCTCGCATCTCAGTCGGCTTATTCCTATCTCTCACTTTTTCTCCTTTTTAATCATACCTAAGGACTTACTACACTAAACTAGTGGATATCCCTGGGTAGAACCCTCCGGTTTCTGGCTGGATCATGGGATTGAAAACCTATAGCCTAACGCTTGATAACTTCATAAATTTAAGAAACATGGTCGGTCTTTTGGGTATTTCATCACGATCCCTTCCAAAAAAACATTGAAACACTTCAATCTAAGGTTTGATACTAAATATCAAAGATTTACACTTTGAGAGTTTTTCTTTATCACTAATAAGCTCCCACTTAAAATGTGCATTGTGATCGTAGTACATGCTAGGGTGTGAGTGCATTGGAGTCCATTTTATTTGTATCAATTATGTCAATATACATTAAGTACAGGGTAATCACATTTTCTCCCTTATCCAAAATGTTAATCCCTTGATATTTTGGATATCAATTGATTAACCGTTCGGGGACAAAATGATATATTCTAGCAGATTGGAACATATTATTGCTCCCCCTCAACGTTTGAGGGTTTATAAGACAGTGCTGAGTACAATAATTTGAAAGATTTTGAATTTACTAAGAAATCTTGCAAATTTTGTACTCGGCACTTCTTATTATCACCTAAATTCTACACTAATACAATCACATGATTATTATGTACGAGGTTTGACCTGATTGATGAGAACATCATATGATAGAATCATATGGTTCTTTTGACGCAGCCGTAGGTATTCTTCGGATCAATTTTCCCTCCAAAGAACTTTTCCAAACTCACTCATTAACCCTAACTTTCTTTCAAGCGGGTGTTAAATCTGATCCTTTCTCGTCCAAGCACTCTTCAGGTGCTTTAAACTTTCTTTCCAAGTTCATGAAGTCTTTCTTACATCAAACTTGAGGATAGGGACGATTCAGATACTTATTGTAACTTGAGCTTGTGAGGTTGGTGATGTCGGTGTTGATGTTGTCTTAGCTTCCCCCTAAACCAGCAATCCTTTCTTGAGTAGATTCAGAACTTTCTTTTAAGCCGCATCAGCAGTCTTAATGTATAAATCCCAGATATCCGAAGAACACAGTTAACCCTTTCAAGAATTTGTTACCGCAACACCAAAGTCAATTAAGTCTCGGATGAGCGCATTTCTCTCTTTCTCAGGATAGTCATGATATAAAATTGTATCACCAACACTTCAACTAAGTCCCGGATATCACAATTATTCCTTCTTAAGTAGTCGAAATAGAAACACCTAAGACAATTAAGTCCCAAATGTAGACATTTCTTCCTGTAGGATACTGACTATTTAAAGGAATCATCATGCCTATGTGTACCTCTTTTATCAAATATTTCTACTTCTTTTAAAAATAAGCTTTAGGGATTGACCGTTTGA
Source organism: Tanacetum coccineum (assembly GCA_026074375.1). Taxonomy (NCBI): domain Eukaryota; kingdom Viridiplantae; phylum Streptophyta; class Magnoliopsida; order Asterales; family Asteraceae; genus Tanacetum; species Tanacetum coccineum. The sequence goes on from BQNB010033857.1 coordinate 33,877, forward strand.
GGAAGCATTTATTGAATCAGCAAGAACTTTTCTCACATTTTAAATAATTATACTCCAAACACTTCCCCCTGGGGACTCAAATGATGCATACTGGCTAATGAGGAGATGTCTCTTCCTACATGTGATTGAAATAGTGCACCCGAAAGATTCAACACAGCCTAAAATCAAAAGAAGCTAACCTCAAAAGACAAAAGAAGCTAACCTCAAAAGAAGGCTAAGGACACTATCAAGTATACATCTACTCCTTCCCCCTTGCTGGTTTCGACACGTCGGAATCAGCAAAACCTTATACGCATACATATTCGAGATTGTGTTTGAAGACTGATAAGCTTTAAATCCTATTCCGTGAGAATTAACTTCAAGGCATTTAAAACTATGAAAGTATTTCCAAGCATTCCTAAGTCTTTTACAAACTATGAGGTGTTGGCAATATTGATCGTTTGTAGTTTAAAGCCTGAATTCACTAAGTCTCTAAGTCCATAAAGATTTAACAAATGACATCTAAAGCACTTTGAGTTAATTTAAATTAACCCCTTTGAAATGTTATCCGTCATATAGCAAAAACTTTATCCATTATTTCTATGACTTATTTTGAAAGGACCATTTTACAGATTGTTTGATGGACGATTTCTCCCTCTAATAGGACCCGTTTCTATTTAAAGGCTGTATGTCACTTGTTTGAGAAGTCGAATTGTCTTTGAAAAATCTTTTTGTGATTACTGAAACACTGATTCATTAGGATGACAAATTTTTACCGGCAAAAAAATAAGATTCTCTTATTTTAACAAATAAGCGCACTGAGACGTAACACATAATGGTTATAGGAAGCACGGGTTGTGATGCAAAGTAATCACAAGCCTTTGCATGGTCATAGAGTAGACCATGCCCGAGAATAAATTCCCGTTGTTAGGAACGACTGTCATATTGACGACATGTTTTCCTCAGGGTGAAAAGCGGGTTACTATCTGAAATAATAGCAAGCCATATGACATGTTTTGAAAAACATTTGAACTTTTGCACGAACTTTATTTATGTCCACGTGTCTTTATTGAAAGACATTTCTAAGGACGTAAATATTATCGTTTGCAAAAGACATGCCATTGAAAAAACTTCTTTTTGTATTTTTCTCATTTTTTTTTAATTTTGTATTTTGTTTTTATAAAGGTTTTATAAAATTGTAATCTTTTGGTTTTTCTGATTTTATATTTTTCTCTTTTGTTTTTATAAAATTTTATAAAAATAAAAATAAAAATAAAAATAAAAAATCTTTTTGTGTTTTTATGATTTTAAGTATTACTTAGGATACAAGAAGATTTCTCTTCTTTTGAAGAAAAAATGCACTGAAGCGTACACTCTTCTTTTCTTTGAGGAGCGGGGCCTGAAGAGTTGTCTACAGACACCATTATCATGAAGCACGGGTGTTGATCTGAAGTAATCAACAGCCATTGTCCTTGTTCATCATACATAAATTCCTGCGACATTTGGTTTCTGATATATCACTTTTTTCAGCAAACAAACTCCGAGTCTTTCCTTTTCAGGATTGCAATTATGTACACAAACAACATTTCCACACTACCCCATTACAACAAAAACCCAGCACTTAAGTTATAAGTAGTACTGCACTGTCATTGAGAGTTTGATCGCATTATAAGAGTTAGTGATATATCATTTGAACCATTTGGGAGTTCACAATCAACCTTTGTCTGTGCTAGATGTGAATGTCCTTTCCAGTTAGAACCTATTCAGACCGGCAGTGTTAAAAATTCTACACTGTCGGTATCCACATAAGGTAGATCTTAGGAGTGTTTGTTTTCTCAGGAAAGCGGAAGACTTATTCGGAGATAAAACTAGCGTCCCGGTAACGTTCTTCACATATCAGGTTTCTGAGTATGACTCGTTGGATCAACGGGTTTGTTACTCGTTTCAGAGTCTTTTGGGTTTTTTGACTCTTAGCACGAGATTCTATTTCTTTCAAGGAAAAAATTTTTGTTATACAGGCATCATGATTTGCATTAAAGACACACTTTTGACAAGTTGAGCACACAAAGTGTTTGAAGTCAGAGAAAGGACTAGAATTCCTAGAGTGATCTGCTTTTGGCATAACACTAGTTGTTGACTTTCTATCTCTTTCTTGTGTCTTTTTCTTAGCTTCCTTTAGATAGTAATTATGAACCATGTCATTTGAACTAAATCTTGGCATGTTCTTAGAACTATTCCTAGATGAGCTAGATGCAATCATATGATTAGGTTTTGCAAAAGCAGATTCTCTTCCCTTAGGCAAATAATGTTGAGTGACTGGTTTTGACAAAACGTTATTCACATCAACTTGGGAGGCAAACCGTGGTTTTGAAAAATTAGGTCGTTCAGATTTAAACGCATTCGGTTGTCTAACAACTGATTGGTTTCTGGGTGGTTGTAAAACCGGTTTCCCCAAGATTGATGGTTTTGCAAACTTAGTATCCACGCTATTTCCTTTTAACTTTCTTAATTCGTTTTTCAACGCTACATTCGCAAAAACCTTTTCCTGAATCAGAGCCTTTAAATCAGCATTTTCAACAGTCTTACTATTTATTTGAGCAATCAGTGAGTCATTATGGTCTTTTGTCTGAACTCGTGTTGTTTTGATAGAATCATAAAGATCTTTGTAAGTCTGTTTTAAATGCTCATTTTCCTTATGCAACTTCTCATTATCTGCAAGTAATTTAGCCACACTATGTTCCAATTCGATATTGATCTTTTCAAGTACTTCAATTTCCTTATTAATCTTGGCTTTATTACTTGTTTCATTCAAAATTTGACCGTGTTGCCCGTCTTTTAAAGCTTGATTTTGATATTTAAGTTCCATGTTAACACAATGTGTTTCCATTCTTGAAAAGTCTTTTTGAAGTTGGGCAACGGTCTTTTTGAGAAAATTTTCAAGACTAGAGCGGTGGTTTGAAAATTCAGTTGTTATGTTATCAATGATGGATAGGTAAAGGGACATTAAACTTTGACATTTTTCGCATTCTGTAAATTCTCTCCTCCCCCTATGGGAAACATATGTTGAATCAGGAGTGGTATTGCTATCAACCTTTTCCAACAGATGTGAGTAAAACTGGTGCAGATTCACAGAATGATGTTGTTCATTAACAAGGACATTATGTGGAGTAGTCAATTGTACCTCAACTAATGACACTTGGTCATTTACGGGTCTGATGACTGCATCCTCAGTATCTGCATCATTCCTTGACCTACTGCTTGTATCCTGCTCGTCTAACATAGTCCCACTGCTTTCCATATCAACTTTTCCCTCTTGCATCTGAACATCTTTTGACTCAACTAATGGCACTTGGTCATTTACGGAGTTGATATTTGCATCCTCAGCATGTGTATCTTTCCCGGATCTGCTGCTTGAAACATGCCTTTCTGATTCTGTTTCATTGCTTTCCGTAACAACCAAACCAATATCTAATGCTGTTCTCGAATCCACCTTTCCCTCTTTTGACTGCATCACTCTATCATTCACCCTTCTGTTATTTTCTCGTTTATGCTGTGCTCTTTCATCAATAGTCTTCTTAACGGATTCCATGAGTTGGATCAGTGTATCACGGAATTGTTGAATCTCAGTTCGAGTGTTTTCTAGAAAGGACTTGCATATCATTGCACCCTCAAAATCATCGAAACAGTATCGAAAATTGATGAATGTCTGAAACTGATTCATGAGTACTCTAAACGCACCAATGGATTCAGTTTCTTGAAATTCTTCTCTGTCGAGTTGCTTTTCTAGATTATCCAAGTTAAGTAACAACGATTCTGTGAAAGTCTGATTATCTTGATCAAATAGTGCCACACATGCCCGTTCGAATCCTCCCTTGATTGAAAGAACCTTAAGATGTGAATAGAGTAGGCGAAATGATTCAATGCATTTTTCCTTTGCTTTGTCTTGCATTTGTTGCAGCTGATGCATCTCTCTCTCTTGAGAATTAGAATTCAAAGATTCCATTGAAATTCGATGTGTGAAATGAAATTAAAAAATCTTAAGTAGATTAAGTGATTTTGTTGTGGTTTGAAATCAATTAACGTTCACGGGAATTTACAAATCTATGATTTAAACCGAGAAAAAGAATTAAATCTTTCGCGGGATTTTACAAAATCAAGAAGAAACCGTAAAACAATAATTAATTGTTGTTGAAATCTTTGTTGTCGTTGAAGAACGTAAGCTTTTAAAACGATTAATGAGCTTAAAACGATGAACGGTGCACAAACTTTCAACTTAAAATGATTAACGGTTGATGAAAACTCAAATATTGACTAACGGTGCAATTTTTTTTTTTTTTTTTTTTACAACTAAAGGGCTAAAATTGAATATAAACTAAGTAAAGAGAAAAAATTGAAAACAAAGATCTAAAAATGAAAATGTTTTATAAAATGAAAGGTTAGAATTAAAATGTTTCAAAATCTAAGGGCTAAAACAAAATGTTGTTATTAACTAAGGGTTAAAAAAGTGAAACTATAGAAAATAAAGGGTTAAAAATGAAAATTTCAAAATTTTAAACAATATTAAAAAAATCATGCACGTGTTATTTTCTAACTCCTTCTTCTTCGTTCTTCATTTCAACTTAAAAGATATATCACGTTTTATGTTATTGATCTCGCGGAGTGATACGGTAATCGTCGGTGAAAACCGAATATACCACGATGATCGAAACGACGACACGGTCGGAACGGTATACGTTATAAGTCGTGTAGATTACCGACACTCGAACCCGAAAACCGAAAACAATTAAACGAGTACTCGTTCGGTCCTATAGAAAAACCACTCGTTCGATCCTTGTGTATTTTACTCGTTCGATCCTTGTTACGTTTTCCACTCGTTCGATGGTCTCGTTCGATGGTCTCGATCGATGGTCTCGTTCGATGGTCTCGATCGATGGTCTCGATCGATGGTCTCGATCGATGGTCTACTAGTTCGATGTCACTCGTTCGATGTCACTAGTTCGATGCTACTCGTTCGATGCTACTCGTTCGATGCTACTCTAGTTCGATCCAATCTTGAATGTTGCTCGTTCGATCTTTCTTAAACAGTTGCTCGTCCTTGTTAATGTCACTCGTTCGACTCTTTGTTATTTAGAATAGCTAGAGAGTGAAATTCATAACTGAAACATGGTGAAATTCATAACTAGAACGCACCCTTCTGTTAAAACGTGTAAGTTTTTGAAATAAAGAGACAACCAAATGAGGGGACAATAATAAAAACGTGTTGAGCAATGTTTGAAAAGTATGGGACAGTAAAAAAAATAAGAGAAAAACGCCAAAAACAATAAAAAAATAAAAGCTCTCCTATCAAAAGAAATAAGCCGAAACCTATAAGCTCAAAATAAATTACCACAACAAAAACTAAAGGAACCAAGATTAGAACACCAACTGGCTCTTGATACCAATTGAAGAATCTTATTACACACAAAAGATGAACTAGAGAGAGGAAGTAGACGAGAGAAAGTAAAATGAAAATATGGAGGTGATTGAACTATGTGGGAAATTCAAAGAGACCAAACACCCTCTCCATGTGTGTGAAGGGTTTTTTACTTACATAAGGTGACATGGGCCTTGGTTACATGGCTTTCCATTGGACTTGGACTAGTTACTCTAAAGCATTGCCACGACGACTTCTTGAGCTAGTACTTTTATTAGACATTGATCTCGGTAAGTCGCTTGATGTGCTTGTGCCATATTTTTCTTTGTATATGGCAAACAATAATCCCATAGCCTTCTCAACCTTCTCAACAAATTTGGCACATAATTCGTCGGGGGTTAAAAATTGAAATGGCGTCTCTTGACTATCTTCCTCATCTTGCTCCATTGGCATACAACCATTTTCTATCAAATGCTTAAACCCATAGCCAATTATTTCCGACTTCATCGTGGGATCTAAAATAACGGCAAAGTACATGTAATGGTTGATTTTTTTGTAATCACCCCAATATTTGTCATACTTTTTTCTCATGTCTACAATCATGTCCTTAAAATGAGCATTTGCTTGCCACTCACGAAGATGCTTATCAATATCAAGTACCTCTCCAAACCACAAATGAGCAACGGGACTTGATACGTTTGACACAAGTTCGGTTGTTCCCTTAAATTTCTCCAAAAATTGAACTACCTTTCTACACTTCTCAAAATCAGCCCGCTTAGGTGTTTCCTCAAGGTCTCGAGCAAAACAAGAGTTATTAAAATCATAATAAAAAAAGCATCTTTTAACTCAATGGCGGTTTTCAACATATCATGTGTTGAATTCCATCGTGTAGGGCATTCGGAAATCAAAAACTTCTTTGAATCGGTAGCATTTTCAACACTTTCTTTAAAGTTAGTAACTCTTTGGCTCGAATGTTTTATGTATTTCACGGCCAAGGCTATGGTATCTACTTCCTTTTTGTACGTTTTTAAACCATCTTTGACAATTAGGTTTAAAATATGAGCCATACATCTTATGTGAAAATGTTTACCATTATCATACTTAGTTGGTAAATTCTCTACCAAGTATTCGAGAGCTTTGTCATTTGAAGCAATGTTATCAACCGTCACGGTCATAACATTCTTTATACCCCATCCGGTTATACATTCCAAAAGTGCCCTACCAATATCCACCCCTCTATGACTATGAATTGGTCTAAAATTGATTATTCTTTTGTGCATTACCCAATCATCATCTATAAAGTGTGCGGTTAAAACCATAAAGTTCATTCTTTTACAACTAGAAGTCCACGTATCGGTGGTTAAATGGACCGTGGTGGAATCCTTGCTTAAGAAATTGAATAGGCTCTTCCTCTCTTCTAGATAAAACTTAGAAATATCCCTAGCAATCTTAAAACGGGAGGGCATATTAAATCTAGGTTGCATGTCCGAGGAGAACTTAATGAACGCCGGGTGTTCTACAAACTTAAAAGGAAGCTCGGCAAGAACAATTAACTTAATCAACGACTCTTTAATCACTTTTTCATCATACTTCCACGTTTCTAAAGTCCCACTATTAGTGCCACCCTCATCATTCTCACTAATCTTTTTCTTAAATGCTAGTTTTTTTTGTTTCTTAATTTTCTCAACATCGGGGTTAGCATCACAATTAGGGTAATGATTGTTCAAGTGTCGCGTACCATGTCTATGGGAGTCGGCTTTGAAAACCGCTGGACACCATTTGCAGTATGCCATCTTAGTAATTACCCCATCTTCATCTTTTTCAAACTTTTGATCAAAGTATTTCCAACATTCGGCTTTCGGTTTCCTTGGATTTGATGGGGCTTTTCTTTTGCGTTTCTTATCTTCATTGCCAATAGTCTCCACGTCTATGGTCTCATCCTACACAAATTAACAAAGAAAATTAAGTAAATTTTCACAGCCCTAAATCCCTAATTTCACAGCCCTAAAGCATAATTAAAATTCGAATTATAAAAAAAAATTAAGTAAAAAACTTACTTCAATTGTAATGTTTTGTTGAGATGAGAAGGATTCATATGTAGGCATTGAAGATGAGATTGATTCATATGGGGTGTTTTGTTGAGGGTTTTGTTGATCCATTGATGATTGATCGAAGGTTTCACTGTTTTGTGTTTGGCGTGTGTGTGTTTCACAGTGAAATTTCCCCTGTTTTGTGTTTAACATATGACGGCTGGAAAAAAGTATGTATTATCAATACTTAGTCGGTATGTCGGGCTATGTCGGGTTTAATTCGGTTTTGTGTACCGACCGACCCGATACCGAAATTGACCACTTTTTCCATCCGACAACCGACCCGATTGACTCGGTATCGGGATCGGTTCGGTCGGTTAATTCGGTTCGGTCGGGCTAAATCGGTTTCGGTCGGTTTTGCTCAGCCCTAATCTTAAGAGCTCATAAGTGTAGTTTGTGGCTTTTTCTCCCATAAGCTCCTAAACCGGACTAATAATACGTGCTATTTTTGAAACTTAAACTTAAATTAACAATTTTTGATATTGAAGCTTTATTAATGTAGTCGACAACATTAATTTATTTAGCCTTAGTTTAAATTTATACTTGAATTTTCTAAAAAGAAGTTTTCTCTATATCGTGGTAATATATTAAAAAAATGAGTAATAATTATAAACTGTAGGCTGATAAAAGTTTGTTGCATCTTGCCAGCTCATAACCGATGTTGCAGCCTTCTAAAGAAAGGCCATAGTGAGAATAATAATCCGAGACTGATAAAAGTTTGTTGCATCTTGCCGGCTCACAACCAATTTTGTAGCCTTCTAAAAGGTCAAGGATTTCCTTTGTTAAAAAATATAATTATGATAAGTGTGATATATGTGATTTAATAAATATAGGGAAAATATCTTTTTCTTAAATTCAAATATTCTTTTGAACTAAGACTAATTCGTTTTAAGATGGTGGTTTTTCTAAATGAATTGTTTTATTAACGGGAAGCCTAAGAATTTTTTAAAACCGAAGGTCCGTGAGTTCCGATACTATTCTCTGTGGGGTGTCAAAAGCCTGGTCACCTAAGCCGGTCTCGGCTGGGAGGTGCCGAGAAGAAAGTCGCTACATGGAATGATCTTGCCTTTAAAATCATAATTCTCGGGTGGAACGTAAAGCAATAGAAATATTGCGATTTTCTTAAAAAGGTTGATCTATGGTTGAAATTCGAAATAAACACACTAACATAATATGAAATAATTATCGGTAGTGAAAAGTTTACAAGGTACATGTATGAGTAGTGTTAGCATCTTAGCTCATATTTAACGGTGATTTCATTTTTAAGCTTGGTTTGGGACGAGTGAAAAGTCGGGGATGATGAATTTATCCCTTTTGGGCATTTTAGGATTGAAATGCATCTTGTTCTGTGACCCTAAAGTTATAAAAATAACGAAAGTCAAACATGTTAGTTAGTTGCTTGAAATGAAAAGTACAAAAAAATGAGAAAAAGGAAAAATACAAAAATATGTGTGGTAATAAGTGTAAATATTTAAAAATGGTAAAAACGGGGCTTTTCAAAGCTATTGATTCTTTAATTCCCCTCGATGAACACTTAGCTACTTTTCAAGGTAATTAGTTAAGGGGGATTGAGATTCTTAGTTTTCTTAAGTGTTTACTTATGGCATTGCGTGAGGACACGGCAATATCTTAGTATGGGGGATTTTGGTATGTGCTTAATTACACATACCTTTTGCCTATAAAAACGTGCCTAAAATGACCAAAATATACCAAAAATACATTGTATTTGTGTGTTTTGTGATTTATGATTGTGCATGTAATGGATATTCACTGAAGGACAAAATCAAGCTAAAACAGACAAAACCGAGCACGGGAATGGAAAGGTCATGAAAAGGAAAAGTCAAAGTCAGCAAAAGTCAAAATCAAAGTCAACACCGAAAAGTCAAAGTCAAAGACGAAGCCGTTAACGAATAAATACTTAATGGACCCAACCGCACCCATCTAATGGGCCAGGTCAACCCATTAAGCTATTTATACAAAGCAAAAAGCCCAAACCTTATACAACCTGAAGGGCCATTTCTGCCAACCCACAAACTTATTCCACTACAAGGACTATGGTTGTAACACAACAATACAACTTCAGGGACTGAAGTTGTTAAATCCCCAAACATCTACACCACAAGGACTAACGGTGTAAATGTTTAACAAAAACAGGGCAAATGCTCGTTAAATCAAAACAAACACACCTATTTTCCCACCGCCACTGTACATCTTCTACCCCACTCCCTAAAACCTGTTACCCTGCTCCCCAAAACAAATATGTCACCATCCCATCAAAACCCACACCATAAAACTCCAAATGCCACATTGGCGATCCTAAGCTTTCTCATTCGTCCAAGGTAGAAGACAAAAATGGAAGGTTAAGATGATACTACTTGGTGAACACTTAAAATGAAGGGCTTAGATTGATTTATGACTCACTCACTCAACAAACACACCTCAGCTTACACTCACAGAAGAAGCACATATGTGAAGACCCAAGACCTAGAATTCGGCTATAAATAGGACCTTTGTAAGCCTTTGAAAAGGGGTGTTACAAGTAGTTTTTTAAGTAGTTTTTAGTTTTAGTTTTCAGCTTATATTTAATGTTTTTAAGTTTAATGTACTTTTTAAAAGCCTTGTACTGATTTTAAGTTTAATGAAAAAGTTAAGTTTATGTTAAATCTGTTTTTAAGTTGAATGCATTTTACTTTATAAAACTGTTGTTTTTAAGCTCACATAAGCTCTTTTACCTTTACTTAAGCTGTTACTTAAGCATTGTAAGCTTGTCCATAGCCAATAGTGTCCTAAGTCCATTTTTACCAAAATTCACTCAAAAAGCTACTTGGAAGATAAGCCAAACCTGGATGGGCTTATGGGTTTCACTAGCTTGTCTTTGACAAGCTAGAGCTTGTAGATCAACTTACTGTAAGCTTATTTGTCCTTTTTTGAGCAATGGCTTTAGTAAGTTTTCTATTTACAAGTTTAGCTTAAAATCTGTCTTAGCTTATTTTTGGCTTATTTTGTTTATTGCCTGTTTGTATTTGCTTATTGTGGCTTATTTATGTTATTGGATGCTTATGTATGCCTGCTTATAGCTTATTATAGATTTTTAGTGCTTAAAATACTTAGGTTGTAGTTTAAAATTTATTTGTTTAAGTTTTTCTTAAAATCTTTCTTAAATAGCTTATAAAGTAGCATAGTTGTGAATCTTGTTATTCTGGCTTATTTAGTTGTTAAAAGTTGTTAATTAGGTTTGTATTAAGCTAAAAATTATCTGGTCAATGCAAATTTTAGCTTAAAATAGCCTTTTATCAAGTTAAAAATGCTAAAACAAGTTTTAAAGGGGTGTTTGGTTCAAACAACACTAACCCATGTTAGTGTTGTTTGACCCATTTTGGTTTTCAGACTCACTTGGTTAATCTATATTAAGGTATTTAAATCTGGTTTCAAGAATTTTCAAAGTTTTAAATTGAATTTTTAGGTTTTGTAAACTCAATAGTTGAATCTGTAGGTTTTAAGCTTTATAGTTTAGCTTAATTGTTTAGATTTTGATTAAGGCCATTTTGGAGTTGTTAGCGTGCTTATTTTTGATTTACAATGCAGTAGAATAGCTTTAGGTTAGGTATGCATGTGTCTTGTGATTTTAAGCTTAAAACTGTCAAAGCATTTGCATAAATTTTTAAAGCTTAATCAGTCACTTTTAATCTCAAATTTAGATAAGTTAAAGCTAGTTTTAAGTTATGAAATTCATTTCATAAGCTCTTTAGATATAGTACTTTATCTTTTTTAGCTTATTTTATAGTCTAGACTTATTTTCTTAGCTTAAATTGGACTGCAATAAGCCCTTTTGTCTTTTTAAAAATTTGCAAAACTCGGCATATACTAAGTGTAAGTGGCATTTTCATAAGCATTTTGTATGGCTTATTTGAATTTCAAAATGATTTTGGTTTGCTGATTATTGTAGCTTATAGGATAAGTTTTAAGGTGTTGTGAGTCATTAAGCCATAAGGATCCATTTCAGTGCTTAAAAATAAGCTCAAAAGTACCCACTCATGCTGTTTCAATACCAGTTTTAGCTAAAAAGCTAATTAGGAATTTAGAGCTTATGGCTTATTAGGATTAGCTTATTTTAGTTCACTAGTGCTTATTAGGGATAGTGCATTAGCTGTTTGAGTTTATTTGGTCTTTTAGGTAGCTTATTTAGCTTTAAAAAGTCAAGTCAGTTTAGTATTAAGTGTTTTAAGTTAAAACTATTTTTGCTTATTTCTAGCTTATTTTAAAGTTTTTATAAAAAGTTGTTTTTCAAAAATTGCTTATTTCAGTCTTGTAAAGCTTTTTCAAAAAGCAAATTTTCAAAACTAAAAAAAAGGGAGTAGGGAAGTCAGGGGTGAGCAAGGCTCGAACCCCTGACCTCTACCCACTGACCTCTACCCACTCAACCTTTATAACCAACACGTTTAACACACCACACACCACCAAACGTGCCCTTGTGTCTTTTTCGTTTTAACTTGCACACTTTAAATATTTAACCCTTTTTAGTCCATTTAAGCAATAAGCCCTTTTCAGCTTAATAACAGCTTATTCCTATAAGTTGTTCACCCCGTCTTATTTTTCTTAGGTTTAGCATAGTGCAAAGTATTTTTCACAAATTTTTCAGAATTTTCCAAATTAGTTTAGTATTTTTAATATATAATTTAGATAAAAACCTTTTTTAATTCATAAAAAATTAAATAAAAGTCAAAAAATATAATTCTTTTTTTTAATTTTTTTTTATCATTTAGGATAGTTAAAAATTAATTTTGCTTTTGTAGGGTTAAATTTGTAGAATTTGTTTTTTAAAAGAACGTGATTTGAATCCCATTAACGTTTTTCGTGTTTAGGCTTTAATTGCTTTCGTTTTTAGTTTGCCTTTACTTGTTTGTGTATTTTATTTGTAGAAATAGAAAACCTAATCAAATTTGTGATTATTCAAGCATTATTCCATAAACGTTACCTCGATTTTCCATTCACACCTCGTCGGGACACGACCCGGGAAGATTTTTAGGATTTTGCTTTGGTCAAAAGTAAATATCTTTTTAAAAAGCCTCACGGAATTCTTATCATTGATACTTTGTTAATTCTTATATTATATATATTTATATTAATATTTATATATATAGTTAAAGGTATTATTATAAGTGTTACTTTTTAACAAGCTTGAGATTTAAGATTTGAAATTTCGTCGTTTAAAATCTTAATCTTTTTGCAGTATTCAGGTTCATTTGTTGTTTGTTTTGAAAAGAGTGGTGCTTTGTCCTTAAAAATCTCAAGTGCTTTTGTCAAAGAGTCACTCGCTTGCTGAGCTTCGCGATTGGCCTTAGTACAGTTTTCCACATTGTGTTGTCCATGATTTTGTATCTCAAGAGCAAACACATTTTCAGATAAGTCATTGTTTGAATGGTGTACCTCAGTCAATGTGTCATTGTCAAATAAGGGTCTGACATCAGCATTCTCTTTGTCAGAAACAGCCTTGTCATCTTGTGCTCTTTCAGCATCTGTAGCATATCCCAAACTATTATTTTCATCCTGCTGTTATGTTGATGTATTGTCATATGTGCTTACTTCAGAGTCCAAACCGGCATCCAATTCTATACCCTCATTGACCATTCCCTCTTGAGTATGCATCTTGCTTTCATTTATCTGTTTTTCAATCTCCTTTATTGCACGAACCTCTCGTTTTTTCTTCAACCATTCACTTTCATGAAATTCTCTTTTACCGATTAGTATCTCGAGTCCATTCATGTAGTAGATTAACTCACGAATGTAATTTTAAAGTTCTTTGCCCACGTAGTCTTTGAACCACTATTTCATATTTTGATTTTCATGATCTGTAAAATCTACCTGTTTCGAGTATTAGATGATAGATTATTTGATTGGCTACCTTCCAATATTAGTTGATATATTTTTGGATGATTTGTTAGTCAACATGTATTTTAGAATGATTAGATAATCATGAGTAGGATGATTGGATAATCATTATCTGTACATTCATGATTCTTAGTTGTAGTCTAGTTGTCATTGGGTTCAAGCCTTTATATTTGTATCTATAAATAGTGGTGAAATAATATATCAAAACTTACGGGGTTTTCTATCTTCTTTCATGGTATCGAGCTAGGTGTGATTCTCATATCTGATCGGCCGTAATGAGCCGCCATCCTCAACCACCTAACCTCATCAAATCTCTCAATCTCTATTATCAAATCTTTCTATCTCTATTTTCAAAAACCTAGTTGTCGACCACCATAAGCCGCTACTAAATTCCAATAAAAAATCTATCATTTTTCTGTTATCATTACGTACGTTTTCTTCTCTTATGCTATTCATCTTGCTCAAACATATACCATATGTTTTGATTTAGTTTTGTTATTTTGCTGTTTTATTTAATTTGAGGCATCTTAACATGCGGCTATGACCCTGCTCTCTATCTAATTCCTCTAAAGGTATCCTCTTTTGTTTCCATCTGGTTTCTTGCGTTCTTTTCCAATCTCTTTTATTTTTTTCTCTTTTCATCTAACAAATCTCAACAACAACAACAAATAAAAGAAAATAAATTTCCTCAAGCCTTCTCAAGCAAATCAATCTCCTTCTGGTTTTATTTTTTTTTCAAAGTCATTTTAATCACAAGTTTTATTTACTTTCCTTCTTAACTTTTATTTCCTTCTTAAAAAAAAGAAAAAAAAAGATGAAGTTTTGGGTGTTACAGCTTCCTACGCAAGTACAAGATTACAACAAAATCAATAAATCAAGTTTCTCGAAAGATAGAAGATTTATCGCCTCTTGCAAAGTTTAACTCCAGTTGGATCGTTCGAAGACCTCCCGCTCCAACTGCGGGGGAGTATTAGATGATAGATTATTTGATTGGCAACCTTCTAATATTAGTTCATATATTTTTGGATGATTTGTTAGTCAACATGTATTTTAGGATGATTAGATAATCATGAGTAGGATGATTGGAGAATCATTATCTGTACATTCATCATTCTTAGTTGTAGTCTAGTTGTCATTGGGCTCAAGCCTTTATATTTGTATCTATAAATAGTGGTGAAATAATATATCAACTTATGGGGTTTTCTATCTTCTTGCATGGTATCAAGCAAGGTGTGATTCTCAAATCTGATCGGTCGTAATGAGCCGCCATCCTCAACTACCTAACCCCGTTAAATTTCTCAATCTCTATTATCAAATCTCTCTATCTTATGCTATTGATCTTGCTCAAACATATACCATATATTTTGATTTAGATTTGTTATTTTTCTGTCTTATTTAATTTGAGGCATCTTAACATGCGGCTATGACACTACTCTCTATCTAATTCCTCTAAAGGTATCATCTTTTGTTTTCATCTACTTTCTTGCGTTCATTTCCAACGTATCCTTTTTTTCTTTCCATCTGCTTTCTTGCGTTCTTTTCCAATCCCTTTTATTTTTTTTCTCTTTTCATCTAAAAAATCTCAACAACAACAAATAAAAGAAAATCAATTTCCTCAAGCCTTCTCAAGCAAATCAATCTCCTTCTGGTTTTATTTGTTTTTCAAAATCATTCTAATCACAAGTTTTATTTACTTTCCTTCTTAACTTTTGTTTCCTTCTTAAATAAAAAAAGAAAAAAAAAGATGAAATTTTGGGTGTTACAGCTTCCTACGCAAGTACAAGATTACAACAACAATCAATAAATCAAGTTTTTCGAAAGATAGAAGATTTATCGTCTCTTGCAAAGTTTAACTCCAGTTGGATCGTTCGAAGACATCCGCTCCAACTGCGGGGGAGTATTAGATGGTAGATTATTTGATTGACTACCTTCCAAGTTTAACTCCTACAGCTAAGAATGTTTTGGTCTTTTATGAAGAACATGAAGAATCATCACAACACATACAATCTTCTCCATGTTTTGCTCTCTTTCTTGTGCCTA
>BQNB010033858.1:0-48553 GCA_026074375.1 Tanacetum coccineum
TACTGCGGGTTAAGCCCAAACCGACCTTTTTTGACACACTTACCCAACTGTCCTTTTTTGTCCCAGTACCCGACTGACCTGTTTTGTCACTTCTAGCCAGCACGTGCTAAGAGCATGAGAGTTATTCTAGTGTTGAATTCCAGTTCTTATTAATGTTAAAGTTTTGAAACACGAGTACTAACTATGTATGGGCACAAACTACTTTATGAAGGTACAATGATGGCGATCCTTTGTCCGCTGATGATCAAACTTATATTCTTGATAATGTCTTCAATCACCATCCAGATAAAGTTCAGAAAACGGGTGCTGGAGTCAAACACATCATGGTAAACCTAGGGACTTTGCTCTTTCAAAATTTGTTTTCCATATTTGGTTCTTTAACACATAAGAACTATCGTTAATGTTATATTGCCATTTTTAGTTATGGTTGAGTAACAATAGTAAATTAACATTTATTGTTCAAAAATCACTTCTTCTGGTTTCGCATTCTCAAAAACCATGAACAAGGGTCTGTACTATATTCCCGAAACTGTTCGATTGACCATGGTAAAAATGTAAAATGGTTCCTGAAATAGTAATGAGTATAGAGGTTAGTGTAACCTTCACCCTGTAACGCACACAGAAATTTATTGTAGTCCTTTTTCTGTGGTTCATAAAAGTACAGAATCTAACATAGAAAGGGCACTAAGTACGCTACATTATTGCAATTAATCACATAAAGGTTTTATGCTGCATTCACATATTAGTGAATTACGTGTACACAAACTGAATAATTTGAAGCTTTTATCCGTCTACAAATGAAGGTTTTGTGCTGCATTTCCATTCTTTTGCTTTCTATCAATGAAAATTCTGTATACTATTGCTTTATATTAAAGGTGATTGTTAATGCTTATCTAATATAAATTATAACTGTTTTTCTAGGTTAACAAGCATACAAAGTTTCAAGAAAGTCGTTGCTTTTTTGTTGTATCAACTGATGGCCGTGAAGAAGACTTCTCCTACATCAAATGTGTTGAGAATTATGTAAAGGTAAAATATCCTGACAAGTTTGATGAATTCAAGCCCAAATATTTTAAAAAGCCTCAGCCTCGTCCACCCCGTGGGCCTGGTTTAGATGAAGCTGGTACCCCTCGTTCTCAGTCGGGTTGGAAACGTGAATCGAATGATGAAAGTGGGACCCCCCGTTCTCAGTCTGGGTGGAAAACTAATGATGACAGTGGGGCCCCTCGTTCTCAGTCTGGTTGGAAATCTAATGATGAGAGCGGGACCCCGTCTGGTTGGAAACATGATGAAACAGAGACCACTAGTTCTCAGTTAGGATGGAACAGTGAGTCCTCCAGTCCTGCTACTTCGGGGTGGAACAAGGAGGTCAGAACAGTGCCAGAAGAGAGTGGGGCACCTGCAACGGGATGGAACCAGGCAGGGTCTAGCAGTGGTGCAGCGCCAGATGAAGGTAAGCCCAAATCTGGATGGGGATCTTAGATTTATTTTGTAAGTAGGCTGATCATTTTGTAATCTTGAATAGTTGGAATGAATTGGCGTGGTAGGTTTGGGTAGAATCATATGCTAAAATTGGATTATTAATTAGGTCTGTTTTTTGTTAACCCTTTAGGTTTGGGTAGAATCATCTCTTGCTGATTTTGTCAACATGACAAAAACCTGTTTATAAAGGTCGCGTTGACTGTTATCGATCAACCTTGTATATACTACTGTGTTGATGTTGAACATGACATCTGTTTTCTTGCTTCTTGTTTTCCTCACATTGTGGTTCGAAATAGCTTCTGGTTCTTCATATTCCAATAATTTGCATAAATCGTATTATTTGGCATTATGATATCATTTCATATGCTTTCGGAAACAGTATGAAAGGTATGTTATATAGTGATTTTGATTGATGCATTTCCCTTGTAATTCTCTATTTGGTACCATATGTTCAGCAAGATTAAGCCATTTTTTAACTCCAACTTAGGTAAATATCACCATTTTACGGTATATTTTTTTCGCTTACATTGTTCCTGTAATTTTAGGTAGTCCTTAATTCAGTGGTTCATTTTTTAAATATCAGTTTTGTCAAGCTTTATGCTGCTAAACAATGCAGAATAGAATGATCGTTTTCTTAAGATACAAAATCGACACAATACAACACTTTTAGCACAGTACAGTTCAACGATAATTTGTGTACCGAGTAATGTCAAGTATCTTTTGATGCACGCCTCATCAAAAACGTTTTTGAATCTTCGACTACATAATATCATTTTGGGTTTAGGTAGTTAGAGATTTTTAGAGATTAGAGTAAAGTGCATAATACATCCATGTGGTTTTCAAAAAGACCGTCTAACATCCCTGACTCATACTTCTCTCAATTTTCATCCCTTCGTTAGTAAAAGTGAGCCACCGTACATCCCTGAGGACAAACGGTGCAAATATTTTGTCAGTTAAAAGGGAAAAAATGTTAGTTCACTTGAGGATGTGAGACGGATTTTTTGCAAACCATTATTTTTGCCTCACATTTTCCCCTTTAACTGATAAATTTTTTGCACCGTTCGTCCTCAGGGATGTACGGTGGCTCACTTTTACTAACGAAGGAATAAAAATTAAGCGAAGTATGAGCAGGGATGTGAAACAGCTTTTTTTGAAAATCACACGACTGTATTATGCACTTTTACTCTAGAGACTATTTTATGGTTGCAGATGTAATAATGGTTAATTGGCTACTTCTCTTCCTTCACATTTTTTTCGCAATGCAAGAATTTTACTTGTAGTTATATACTGTATCACTTAGAAGTTATTTTAATTTAACCAAATTTTTTTATCATATGTAAAGTTATTATCATACAAAACCTATAACTAAAAACATGTTAGCAAATATCCTATTTTGATATTGGATATTTCTCTATAATTGTGTCATAACCTATTTAATGTATTAGTATATTTGTACATTATATATTGTTGATTTATATGAGTAATATTAAGAGTAATTAAATAATATTTAGTTACCATAATGAAACTCTATAAGATATTGTATCTTGATGGGTGATCCAATATTCTTATATAATAATAATGTATAGGTAATGTATTATGGTAATGATTTCATAATCATAACCTAATTAGGAGTTGATCCCTGCTTGACCTCTCTTATAAATAGATGATTATTCACCTCATAAGAAACACACCAAAACATACATACAAACATTACGATCCATCACTAAGAAGAGAGGATTAAGTAGAAGATCTTCATCCGACCGATGTTCTTCGTTTATGGTGATCTCATTCTTCGACATCAAGTAAGTTTTAATGTTATGCTTTATGTTATTGATCGTTCATATTATGATTACATGTTTCATGGGATAAATTAATCAACATGTGGCATCGAGCTTGGTTATTATCATAATATGTTAGGTTAATTTACAAAAGGGTTAAACAAATAAGATGAGTATATTTTAAAGATATTGAATATTATATGATTAATGTTTTATAAAGGGCATGTTATAAATCCTAAAATATTAAAAGTGTCTCTGTTTTGCTTAGAACAAAAAACACGTTATAATATGTTATTAAATCGTATCAAGTAAAATCTGTTTAACAATAATATCTTTAAAATGACTTATAAGCCGTTCATTCCATCAATCTTTAATAACACTTTTTTTTTACAAAAGTATAAGCTGAACATAATCTATTCAGGGGGGTTTGACCAAATTAATTTTGTTTTGGCTCGTACTTAATTTTTATCCAATTAGCAAGGTTATTTAATCCAATTTAAAATAATTTTATATAATACATGGCATGATGATTAAGTTCTCCTTTTCAGCCATTTTTATACAAACTTTTATCAAGAGATGTGACACTTATTTTGTTACACTTTAAGCCAATATTAAATTTTATGGATTGACCTAAGTTTTCTTATGGATGTAATACATTTGACCATCATGTTTGGTTCAAAACAAAGAATCTCAATCTTGTCATAATTTGTGGACAATTTAATCGAGAGTATTCTACAGTATGTTTTAGAAAGAAACATTACATGACTGCTAACTTGTTTATAATTTTTGAACAATGAGTTTTGTAATGTTTTTATTTCATAATGATTTAATTAATAAATGACATTATTTGACATGTTTGTAATATATTTTAACATGTCTTGTGACTACTTGATTGTTAAAATAGTTGCCATGCCCAACGGAAGGCTACTGGTTAAAACAGTTAAGTGAATGAACGATCATATTTATGACTACCTAATTGTCGAAGTTAGTGTTGACCCAAAGGAAAACACTTAATCAAAATAATTATGTGAATTAAAGTCATATTAAGTTACATGTTCGTGTTTTACTGATATCTCACATATATGATAATATATGTTTATTCTAAAGCAGTGATAACTATAGTTGCATCTAAATTTGTATGTAATTATGATATAGTCTATCACTATTTTGAGTTTGTGACATTAGTTTTGGTCACATTATAACTCATAGATAAATAAAAATAATTTGAACATTTATGTTCAAAGGAAAGAAACAGTTTTTCTTGATTAGAATAAACAAGAGTGTATTTTTCCATAATGTTTAATTGAATAGGGTATATATGTTTTCATTATTTTGTTTACATGTATTATGACTACTTAAATGTTAAGATTGGTTGTAGGCCTAAAAAATGCAATTAATCAAAATATTTAAGCGAATGAAAGTTATAATAATTTACGTTTTGATGAATTTAGGTTATGTGTTAAGCCCAAAAGATGACCATAATCTTAATCATTAAACAATATTTGCAAATTATATACTTAGTTAACTAATATTTCTGCCCAAAGGTGATTATTTGTTAATTAAGTTTGCATAAATTAATAAAAAAGTTATTAGTGTGTTGTTAATGAAACCAACGAGATGTTAACAATTTCATCAAATTTCTTTTGTGAATCTAATTTTATGGTGTGGTTAGATTCCGATAACTAACATTTGCCCTATGGTTAGTTATACTTTTATGTTAATAATTTGATATATGCAAATTAAATAATTAGTTGGCAAATACTTCTGCCCAAAGGTGATGTATTTTGTTGATTAATTTTGCATAATTAAATGTAGAAGTTATTAATGGGTTGTTAATGGAACCAACGAGAAGTTAACAATTTCATCATACTTCTTTTGTGAATATAATTTTATGGTTTGGTTAGATTCCGATAACTAACATTTGCTCTATGGTTAGTTATACTTTTATGTTAATAATTTGATATATGCAAATTAAATAATTAGTTAGCAAATACTTCTGCCCAAAAGTGATGTATTTTATTGATTGATTTTGCATAATTAAATGTAGAATTTATTAATGGGTTGTTAATGAAACCAACGAGAAATTAACAATTTTATCAAACTTCTTTTGTGAATCTAATTTTATGGTGTGGTTAAATTTCAATAAATTGATATAGTTCTCATTTTGAATAGTCCCTTATGAACATATGTACAAGTCATTTGCTTAGATAACCACTATAAGTTTCTTATAACCATTAAAGGTTAAAAACATGATTTAAAAAAAGGGGGCGGAATAATATATTATATGGTCATAAAGTTCAACATGTATTATGATACGGTCATCTCATACCTCATACTGTCAGATAAAATAACCGATCAACGAGGATTAATGAGAATTAAATAAAGATCGAGTTGCGTTATGATAAAGTTTACTTTTATAAACTCAATAATGACACGTGAAAGTGCACTTTCAAATAATTTTCTCATCATTAAGGTCTACATTTTTATGGTGTTTGTAAGCTTTTATGTGATCTTAAAGTTAAAAGGATACGGTAATTTTTTATATATTTCATTATGACATTTTTCCTTATTAAGTTTGTTGATGTTTTTACATCAACTATACTAATAAGTAAAAGGAAAAAATATGAAATAAAAAATTATGATTACCACTCTCCATAAAGATCAGATCTATAATCTTTATAGCTTACATTATGACCATCAACTTATTTAATTGTTTAATAAAAAAAACTTTATTAAGATAATAAAAGTTTCTCTATATGTGTAAACTAATTAAGTAAAGAGACATTTTATGATCTTAAAATATTTCTATAAAGAAACAATGTTTTAGAAAATGTTTATGTTCAAAAGTTTCTTGAAGAGATTTTTCACAAATGTTAAAAGCATGTGTTGAATAAGAAGGATTCTAATGACTTGCTATTTAGAAGGTTATGAATCATTTGTGAGAATAAGTTCTATGTTGAAACCAAAATAACTTTATTGTAAATAGAGAGTTTATTTTCATAATTTTATTCTATAACCTTATTTGTTATGTTAAATTTGACACTTAATTTATTAGGCAAATGGCACAAAAAGGTATTTAACTTAAGGGTTATTTTCAATTAAGGTATCACACTTTTTTTCTTGCATAAAAATGCGCCCAACTTATATTTTTGGTCAATTTGGGTATTTTCATTAAATATTTAACGATTATCCTTTAAATTTTTTACATTTCAAATCTACCCACCACCACCAATCATCTTCGCCACCACCAAGCCTCCCCACCAATGTTTTCCTGTTATTCAACACGCTACGAGATGGTTAAATCTGTGCCTCTTAAGTGTGAACATCATTGCATGGAAATAAAAATGATGGCCTGCCCACTAGAATGAATATAATCTCGTCGCGGTATGAAATTGACTCGATAGTTTGCCTTATTTGTAACAGTGGGGCGGGAATCTTCTTGTCATATTTTTTCCAATGTAATTTGGGTTAGACATTGGCTCGAAAAAATCGTCTTGTGTGGAATATGGGATACGTTGATGTTTTCTTCTTATGAGGAATTGTACACTTGGTTGGTATCTCATGGCTTCAGGCAAATCTAAATCGTGTTCGAAGGCATCTTCTATTGTTTATGGTGGTCGGTTTGGATGTTTCCGTAACAGATTCTTTTCGAGAAGGATACTCCTTCACAGGCGAGGATTTTTGATAACATTGTTTCTAATTCTTATTATTGGAGTAATTTAGATTGTAAATCTCGTTCAAAATGGAACGTTTGCTAAAAAACTCGTATCTTGTAATTGTCTAATTCTAGCTCCTTGCTAGTCGTTTAATAAAGCTGCTGTTCAAAAAAAAATTGACACTTAATTTATTAGTTCAATTTTAAGTGTTTTGAATTTAAAAAATTTTTTATTCATTCTCATTTTGTTTGTTTGTGGTTCACTAGTTTAAAACCTTCATGAATGCATATATCAATTATTCTTCTATTCATAGTTAATGAATATGCTAAAAATGTAACATTGTGAAACTAAAGAAAGACTACTGTATACTTTCGAAATTAGTGACATTCTTTGAGAAGTTTTTTCATAATTGTTTTAATTTCAATTATTTTAAAAAGTAAAAAACTCTCTTATAAAGATGTGTACATTTTCATGAATGACATTGAAAATAATAACTTCTTATATTTTGTCTTGTTAATATTGATGATTATAGAGTGTACTTGATGAGAATCTCTTATGTATTAAGACCGAGTTTTATAAAAGATAAATAAACCATTAAAATAAAATATTTTGGACATATTAGGGATGAAAAAGCATATATACAGCACGTTTTATTAATGCCAAATGACAAGTCTTATGCAAGGGAAATAGAGTTGTAAAATCACTTATGTAAGCCTTAGCCAACTCAATTAAATGGTATCACATAAAGGCGGTTATACCTTTATGAACATGGTACAATGTATGGACTGTGATTTAGTATCAAACATTGCCTATGAACAAAGACATTTAAAGAAACCCCTAATAATGTGACGCAAATTGAATATTTGACTATTAGTTTATAAATCGCCTTACATGTTATAAGTAATGGCAAAATCAGTGGGAGTATGTGGTTTAAGAGAATTAATAAATGATTCTACTTTCAAGGTACATACAAATGTATTTAAGAACTTGAAATAGTCATTTCATCTCATGACGATAAATCACCACATATATTAATAATCTCATAATGTTTTAAATGATTAGCCGTTTTGTAATTCCTATTTTCTTTCAACAATACCATTATTTGTGACAATTTAACTTATTGGCGTAACGTCATAAGTTAATTTATTTTATTCAATTGATGTTAGTTAACTTGTGGGTTGTCTAAGTACTCAAAACCCATTATAACGCAAGTTGGTCTACTAATGTAAATCTAAAAGAAACATCAAATGATATTATTATATCTTGTCACGTAATGTTGCAATAAAAGGATTATCTTTATAATAAAATAAAATTTTTTATTATAAAAATATGTCATAAGTCATTACTTTAATAGTTCATCATGTTTAAAAATTATATTATGGACTTTATTGTTATATTTATCAACTATAACTTGCATAAGATATCTAACTATAAAGTATGTTAGAGGCAAGTATTAGATGAGATATAAACATAAAACAATCAATTCGATGTCTATATTATAGTTGTTTGAAATGTATATGGAAAAATCGTATGGTAAGATGTATTAAAAATTTGAAGACAATAAAGTCTTCAGATCAGGGGGAGCAAAATAGGTTTTGAATCATTGATTATGGGTAAGATAATTGCTCACAACAATACGGCTAAACTAAGTTTTATGAATTTAAAAGGTTTGTTTCAATCACTTAAGATCTAAAAGATGTCATAACACCATAGACATCATAATGTGTACTATGGGTCTACAAAGAACATTATGACCGTTCTAAACACCTTCTAATATTTAAACTTCTTGATAAATAATTTTACTCCCCTTTTTAAGGGTTGGTAAAAAGTTTGTAAAAGATTAAAGTAAATAAAAAATTTTAAAAAAAAAAAAAAAAAAAAAAAAAAAAATAAAAAAAAAAAAAAAAAAAAATATTTTAAAAAATTTGATTTTTTTTTTGGGTAAATTGATATATTGTTAAAGTCAATTTTGTGGTGTCATAAGATAAGTTTAAATTAAGACTTGCGTTAATCGTTTCAAAGAAGAATAACCATAACTTACTTGGTTACTTACATTCTACTTTGTTTATTGTAAGGACTATTATATTTTTCTCACATTTTCATGTATCGACTATATCAATTTTAAGGTGTTATTGATAATTTTCTTAATAACACAAATGTCAGTATTTTATATCTCAACACCAAGTATGTTAAAGGTTGAGAAAAGGTTGAAGAACATTGTCATCAAGTATATTTGTACACTGACTTAATGTATTATGTTACTTATGATGGTTTTATAACCAAGCTCTTATTCGAGTATAATTACCGTATGGATTATTGATAAACCTTACAATCAAGGATCCTACTTGTGTTCTCACTTATTTGAATGTTTCCTATTCACATTATTGTGTGCACATTACGAGATCTTATGAGCAAACAACTTATGGTGGATCATGTGAATGGTTTTATTTTATTACCATCATGTTTTTTTCCATTCATATTCATTATGGCTTATGATAATCATTCTTCATTTAGAAGAGCTAATTGTATAATCGGTAGGGGTCCTGCATTAATGGTGATGCAAGTGATTATGCTGTTTTGCATTAGTAATTTTATTTGATCGTGATGAACTTATTAAATCAACAACTTGGCCAATATTAACTAGTACAAAGCATAAATAGGTATACGGACAAGTGAGAGAATGTTAGCAAATATCTTATTTTGGTATTGATATTTCTCTATAGTTGTGTCATAACTTATTTAATGCATTAGTATATTTGTACATTATATATTGTTGATTTATATAAGTAATATTAAGAGTAATTAAATAATATTTAGTTACCATAATGAAACTCTATAAGATATTGTATCTTGATGGGAGATCCAATATCTTATACAGTATAATAATGTCTAGGTAATGTATTATGGTAATAATTTCCATGAATCAAACCTAATTAGGATTTTAAAAGTACCTTTCTTGAACCTCTCTAAAAAATAAGGATAAAATCACCTCATAAGAAAAACACATCAAAACATACATACAAACATTACGAGCCATCACTAAGAAGAGGATTAAGTAGAAGATCTCCATCCTACCGATGTTCTTCGTTCATGGTGATCTCATTCTTCAACATCAAGTAAGTTTTAATGTTATGCTTTATGTTATTGATCGTTCATATTATGATTACATGTTTCTTGGGATAAATTAATCAACAAAACATTCATTAGATTACAAAGCATCCGTTACTACAACGCGCGAATATCTTACTAGTATACAACATCGACATAAGTCATCTTTAATACAATCCACTAACTAGAAATAACTCGGTCATTGTTAGGTTTTTGTCACTTTTTTATTACTTCGATTACTCTCTAATTAACATACTTTCAAAATCAATGCCCATGAATTGATGTCATTTAGTAGTTATAAAGACAACACATTAATTTGTTTCATATAGTAAGTATATGTTAACTGATAAGTATAGTTAAAAACTACTTGTGGACGTGAATAACACATGGACTCTTTATTACCTTACTATGAGAAATTAAAGTGAACCGACTTGAAAAATACCCATTATCCTAGTATGCGGTACGAGAATACTGAATCCTAGTATGCGGTACGAGACCGGTACCATGATTCGAGTAAAAAAAAAATTTGATAGCACCGAAAAATACCCGAATTTTGAATAATCATGTTTTTTTTATTAACTACTTATCGAATACCCTATTAAACCCATTCTCCTTGCTTTGATTGCATAATTAAACAATAGCAATTCAATAATAGCTATTGTATGAATATGAAATGGTTTTGCATGTATGAGATACTATAATAGCAATTTATATTAGGGTTAAGTCAATTAATAGGTAACCTACTTACAAAAAACTACACTTTTAGGTAACGTACTTTGTATATTATCATTTAGACCCATCAAACTTTTAAATGTTGTTCAATATAGGCAATAACGGGCAAATTTTGGAAGGGTTACCGGTTCAAAACCGACACGTCATCATTTTTATATAAATAAATTATTTTTTTTCTTTTTTTTCTTTATCACAACCCACCACCACCCCTCCTCCTCCATCACCTTCCTCCTCCACCGCACCTCCTCCTCCACCACCCTCCTCTTCCACCGCACCTCCTTCTCCACCACCCTTCTCCTACACCGCACCTCCTGCTCCACCACCCTTAGTTCTCCACCACCCTCCTCCTACACCGCACCTCCTGCTCCAACAAGCAAGTTCTAAGTCACAGACTAACCAGAGTATTCTCAGAGGATTACAACATGTTTTGAAGGTGAATGCAAATTTAATACTCGTGTGACCGAGTAAACAATGGAGACAGATATTTCTTAGTTTTTGCGGCACTTATTTCTATCGCAATAAGATCCTCTTTTCTTTACTTACTTGAAATAAATGAGGAGGATATGTGCATGAGGTCCAAGATACTTCTTAAAAGTCACTCTTACATCATTCGATTCAATGTTGACTTTTTTATGTCATTCATATCTATGTTCGGTTCCGAACTGCTTATGATGCACCCTCAGACATGGAAGTCTATTCAAGAGAAAAAAAAAGATGAAGTAGGCCCGTAATGCTGATGTGGCACTCAAACCGGTCACATTACCTATTTTAGCAAGTCATTAAAAGTTTGATGGGTCTGAATGATAATATACAAAGTACGTTACCTAAAAGTGTATTTATTGTGACGTAGGTTACGCAATTGACATAACCAAAATTAATTAAAGCTATTGTAGCTAAACTCAATTTTAGCTGCTGTATGTAAGCAATTTATATTAGAGCTACTATCTTATAGCTATTGTAATGAGATACTACACTAGGTAACAAATTATAATAATTCTTGCGTTGTTTACATAATTAAACAGTGGCAATTTAAATTCGATAAAAAGAAGGGGTTGTCAAGCAAAACGTTAAAAAAGAGAGAAGGGAGTTACACAAGATTAATTGTCGTTTTGTTGAAAATGGTTTAGTTTGTTTATTTTGAACGATTTCATATGATTTTGGTGAAATTTATAAGTTTAAGAACGTTTGTAAGTTACAACTATCTTGGTGATATGTTTATATAATTGTTGGTTGCGTTTTCTAACACGATGTGGTTCGAAATCACTCGAAAATGCACGTTTTGTCATGTTTTTTGTTGTTGTCACATAAAATGATTTAAGTTCATTTGGATACCAAACATTTTTTGGATACTGGGGGACTCATATCCACCCTCCATCTTTATATGATCCAACGAATGAGATTAAATTCTCAATTTGCACTGCAAGGGCTATTTTGTCCAATATAAAAGCAAATTTTTATAATATACCTCCGTTCTTTTAATTCACACACATAGTGTGTGTTTAGCTTCGATCTATTTTTTCTCTCTCTTCGACTAACGATTATCTTATCTAACACAACAAACTAATCGATTGATTATCGTCTTCTTCAATCGATCATCTTCTTCTTCAATTGATCTTATCCTTCTTTAATTCGTTAACATCAGGTTAGATTCAACTGCTCCGTTTATATATATATATTTTTTTTTTTTTTTGCGAATTAGCTTATGTTATTATTATTATTATCTGAAAAATAAGCTAGCATATTAGCTTATTTTGATTTATTATCAGGTTTTATGGATCCGAGTCATTCAAGTGTGTTATCTAGTGTTTCTCAAAA
This sequence comes from Tanacetum coccineum, assembly GCA_026074375.1. Taxonomy (NCBI): domain Eukaryota; kingdom Viridiplantae; phylum Streptophyta; class Magnoliopsida; order Asterales; family Asteraceae; genus Tanacetum; species Tanacetum coccineum. Next base: position 12,572 of record BQNB010033858.1, read on the forward strand.
TTCTCATGTTGTTTCTCTTAATGCTCTTACTGAAGAGATTGTTGCTTATGAGAAGGAGAGTGATGACACACATGCTGTTAAGAGTACGTTTATGTTCATAAGCTATTTTTAATTAATTAAGCTGTTTGTAACTTATTAGTTTAGGAATAAGCAGTTTTAAGTTGATTTGAAATATTTTATATTTGATATTTTTTATCTTGTGTTAATGTGTTTATAATTAAGGTTGTTTTTGTTTGGTATATCATATATGATATTGTATGTGATATCATATATGATATTCGTATATAACATATGTGTATCATATATGATATCACAGCTTGTGTGTATTATATATCATCTTTTGATATCATATATGATTTTACATGTTTTTTATTTGTTTTGATATATCATATGTTATATCATATATGATATCACAGCTTGTGTTTATTATATATGTCATTTGTGATATTATATGTGTTTTTTGCATTTTTTCATGACACAGCCTATTTATTTATTTTTTCATTTTCATTTTATTTTTTTCAGATTTGGATGCGTTGTGTACTCCTGAATCGTTTGTTACTCATTCTAATTTTGATACTCCCGGTGGAACTGTTTATTACATTCCAAAAGTTTCTGCGGCTGTTTTACATTTAAAGGGATGTTTATGATACTATTTGATGATTGTGTTTGTTGCATATAATGAAGTATGTCTGCAGAAGCAGGTTTGTAGTTAGACGTTCTTGTCCAGAAAGAATGTTGAATGGAGACTTTAGACATAAGTATAGTTTTGCAATAGGATGGGTTTGCCCTAACGAATACACAAGAGCACCCGTATTTTTGTTAAAGGTAACAGTGAATAAAATAAAAAGTAGAAATTTAAAACCTTCATATAACTTGATTCAAAGCGCGAGCGTGTTTAATTTTGGATACTTTGTACTAGAAAGTTTGTTTCTGAAAGTGTTTGATACTATTCAAATCACGATGCTTGACGTGAAGAGTACAACATTTGTCAAAGACAGAGAGCATTGACTTATAATGGAGCAAGCCTTTAATTGGAAAAGCTGCTAATGTGAATATATTCACAAGAACCCATCACCTTCTAACCGGTATCAAGGGTTCTACTTGCTTGATCCACTGTACGTACTGTTGATTTAAGAACTTTTTTAGAAGCGAGAAACATCTATATAGGAGACAAGGAAGTCTCAGATGCTTATGTCATAAGATGTGAAAATAAAAGAGAGCATGTAACTGACTTTTCTGTGTGATACTTGTTGATAATGCTGAACTTACTGCAATTTATTGGGCCGAGAAGTTTCTAAGTATATTTACAGTGAGTTTGGCGATGTTGTATCGTTTGATGCTACCTATAAAGACAAACAATGTAAGTAATTCTTTTGTAAAGTCTTTCTTAGTTGTAGTATGTTTTTGTTTATTTTAGTTTTTTTATGTTTTTTTCAATACAAGATGATGTTTGTTCCATTTACAGCATAGACAATCACAGGATGTGCGTTACGGGATGGGCGGTTGCTGCTGTGTTTTGTTGAAGAATTGAAACTTACAAAAACTAACATTTGTTATGAAAGCATATATTGTAAAGCTTTTGGAAAGCACATAGTATATTAGTCACCGACCAAGATGGAGCAATGAGAATGCTATTTAAGCGGTAGTTTGGTTGTCTAATGCTTCGTCTATGCATGTGTGCATACCACCCAAAGCTTCCTGCTAGGTATAATTTTTATCACAATATACATTTTAGTTTCATATCATTTGGTATTTCATATAGATACAATTATATGATAATTGAGTTTTTATTTAGTATTTATATCATAAGTTATACTCTAAGTTACTTTTATCTTTTTCTGATTACTCTTTTGTTACATCATAAATAGATATTCAATATACATTTTTAGTATTCATTAGCATTTGTTTATTATCATAATGATATAAAAAAGAAAAACAGTTTTAAGTATTTGTATTTTCACATTTGATACTATGAATTAATTGTTAAAAGTTTATTGTTTTTCTTCTTACAGATATGTGCAAAAATATATGATGAGACTGACTTTAAAGAGAAAGTTAATAAAATAGATGGAATATGTACATTGGTCCCGAAGATTTTAAGTATATATATGGAAAGTTGATGAAGATTTAAGTGGAGAATCTAAATTAGTGTTAACAAGATGTTTAAAAATCTTCAACTTGGATATCCTGCATATTATTATTGACACTCCATCTATTGGAAGATGAGGACAACTATCCGTATTTCATAGGAGGTTGAGCACTCCTTTTTCTCTCATTTTACAAATTCTGGTTCGACTCTTATGAATTTTATGAACTGTTTTGAGACGGCAATGGAGAAGCAAAGGCATGTACAAGAGAGGCTGGATCATAAGACAATTGATACCGTTCTGAAGCTTAAGACCCTTCTTAAGATTGAACGTCATGCGTCTAATGTTTACACTCGTTCGCTGTTTGAGTTAGTTCAGAAAGAAATATTTGTTGGCTTATTTTATTGCCAAATTGATTCAAAATGTTTGGTTGAAGGATCTGAGGTGTATTATCAAAGAGAGTCCGTATGTTTATGAAATGCCGAATAAGAAGAAGAAGAAACCTCAATCTGTGGATAAAGGGAATGATAAAGCTGACGAAAATGATAAAGTTGATATGTTTTTCAAAAAAGATGGGCTTTATAAGGTATGGTTTTTGTAGTTTCCAGTTTTTTTATGTGTAATCATATATGATTATACAATGCAGTTTTTTACATTATTTTTGTGCTTTGTTTAGGTTTTGCGGAGCGTAGTGAGATGTGTTCGATGTTTTGTTCATGTCCCATCTTTTTGTCAGAGTTGGCATATTATGCAGAGCAATATTTAGTGTCTTTAAGAATGCCAATGTTAGAAATAAGTTCCACAAACAATACATCTTGAGGCGGTTGGACTAATAACCTTATACCTGCGGTTTGAGGAACAAAAGAAACAAAATATGTGAGAAGAATGTAGTTGTTGAGAATATGCTTAACGAGGCGAACTTCTATGTTTGATCATTGTGTGCAATTTGCTGAGTAAAGAAGAGGCAAGGTTTAGGCGCTTTTGTTGAAAAGTTGAAGTCACTAAAGAACTAGGTTAAGCTGATTGCCAAAACCTCCTTTCAAAGAACTAACTGATAATATGGAGCAGCTTGTATGGAGTTTCAAGCCCGGCTGCTGTTGATGTTAACAAATCGACTGTTAATCTAATCAAAAGGACGAAAAAAGTTGCATATCAAAAGGAGAAAAGATAAAGCAATTGAAAAAAGTTTAAAGGGCAAGGAATTCATGTCATTGTGTGCGTACCGATCATAACAAGATGGACATGCCACGTGAGTGTTTGAAGATCAAAAATGAATGTTGTTAAAAAAGATAGGGTCAAGAGGAAGCTGTGGTTGAAAAAGATTCAATCATATTGGTCGTCTTTGTTTATCATCCTTCTTTGTTTCTTCCTTCTCTCTTATCGTTTGATTTTCACTTTCCTTTTTTCTTTGTTATGCATCTGCTGTTGGTGCTCCGATCAGCCATCATGATTGTTTGTCCTTCATTTATCTCCATCATTCTCAACCGCTCGCTATCGTCCCCCCCCCCCGGTACCCCCCCCCCCACCCCCCTTTAGAAACATAAAGAGTACAACATAATGCTTGAATACATTATCTTTAAACAATTCCAGTATTGCTTCAAAATGCAATCATCATTTGGTCGTCTTCAAACTTTTTCACTCCGTTTCTCAACGTTCTAACCAACTCTGATCTTTCATCAGAAATTATATCAAAATTCAAAACGATTTTTTCATAATACTCCTGCAAAACAAGCAAAGATATGTCAAAACTATCTCATATAATTTTTGAGATAGTTTTGACATATCTGTGCTTGTTTTGCAGGAGTATTATGAAAAAATCGTTTTGAAGTTTGATATAATTTTTGACGAAAGATCAGAGTTGGTTAGAACATTGAGAAACGGAGTGAAAAAGTTTGAAGACGACCAAATGATGATTGATTTTTGCAAGCAATACAGGGAATTGTTTAATGATAATGAATTCAAGCTCTATGAGTACTCTAAGGACGACGATAGCGAGGGTGAGACTGATGGAGATAATGAAGACAACAATCATGATGATGATGGAGCACCAACAGCAGATGCAAACAAGAAAAAAGAAAGTGAAAATCAAACGAAAGAGAGAAACAAAGAAGAGATTGATAAACAAACAGAAGCTAGGAACTTACAAAGATACAAGGTGAGGATTCTTAAGCAAATCTATCCAGCTAAAAGAAGCCTTACTTCTATATCTACACCAAAAAAAGAGTGGGAAACAATATCATAAAAAATAGTCGCCTTGGTAGGAGCATTCGACCCAAAAATGCATTTGTTGCGAAAATTCCAAATAGACCACCATGTAATATAGCAAATTCCTTCAATCATCTTCTTATGTTGAGAATGAAGGCGAAGATTTAAGAGCCACTCTACCCATTTCTCATACGAAGCAAGCTTTATGAAGTTTACATCCCACCAATTGGAAATCTTATGAAACACCTCTCTCGCAATGTGACAAGAGAAGAAAACATGACTAGTCGATTCAACCGCTGCACCACAAGAAGGGCATAAAATGGAATCTATATCCATGCCTCGTCTAGAAATATTGAGCCTAGTAGGTAAGCAATCCAACTTTACTTTACAAGCATGTACATTTACTTTAATGGGCACAACATTAATCCAACGAGTCTTGGTTGAAACGTTTGGCAGCCAACGATCGTCAATCAATCTTCTAGCATAAGCGGCTGAGAAAACACCTGATCCTTCTTTCGACCAAACCTACTTATCCTGTATCTCGACTAAAACAGTACCCTCCATACTTGCCAACATCTTCATGAATTGATCCTGATTAATACCGCCCCTAGGAGTTTGGCGAAGTCCCTATGGTTTGTTGCTAGTTGCTCGGTACGATTGGTTGATTTTTGCTCACAGTTTGTTCGCGCTTTGTTATGAGTATTGTGACATTTCAACGAAGATGAAGACTATACAACTTTATATTCATATTTTTTGTGGTGTATCCTTATCTCAAGTGTGGGGGAATTGTTAGTTGTGTGAATGAAAGGTTGATTGAAAAAAAGGGGTATAAAAAAGAAGAAAAAAAGTAAAAACAAAATTAAAAAAAGAAGAGAGAAAAAGAAAAGTGATGAATAAGAGTTGCATTGTTGTTGGCACTTGTGACATATTGTTATATTATATTGGTGCCGGTTTGATTATGATCGAGAGAGGTTGAGTTGTTCGATACCTCGCAGGGTTGTGGATTGTCGTAACTAGCAACATGGGTTTCTTGGACTTGTCGACATGTATATTATAAAACCATTTCCAGTATATATTTTCCATGCCTTATCCATACCCTTATAAACCCTTAGCCTAATGCTATAACCAGAATAAAAGTCCTCTTTTGATATTTATACCTGGTGCTTACGCCTTGTCGGTGCAGTTTTGTTTCTTGTACAAGTCTATGGTAACTTAATGGATCATGCCTGAGCAATTGAGTGTGATTTTCCTTTTACCCTCTATTACATCACATACGAGTGTTTGAGTGAATTAGACTTTCCTTATTCGTGAGGTGCTTAGTCATGTTATACAGCTTGAAGATCATTGGGTATTGTCAAACATCGTCGTTTTCACATATTAAAAATCAAAAAATATTTTTCACAATTCTATTTTTGTTTTGTAAAGCCTATTTCTTTATGTTGCTTGAGGACAAGCAAACCCTTAAGTGTGTGTGTGTGTGTGGGGGGGGGGGGGGGGGGTGTTTGTGTCTTTTGCGCTTATTTATTAAAAAATAAAAATATTTTCGATAATTTCACACCCAATAATTTTTTTAAAAAATAAAATAATAAAAAAAATATATCAAAATTTAAAAATAAATATATAAAAATTTCCTTGTCTTGTCATGTAGGAACCTTTGTTTCTAAATTTCTTTTCTTAGATTTGCTTGAGGGCAAGCAAAATTTTAAGTGTGAGGAGATTTGATAAAACTCAAATTATACATGTTTTTATATGCGTTATCAATGCTTTTATGTATATTTATTGGATAAATATAAGAACTTTTGATATAGAATAGAATATATTTGCTATTGTAGGTTCATGATACGTGTCGTGGAAGAAAACGGAAGAAAACATGAAGAATGGAAGCTTAAACGAAGAAGTAAACTCAAACTGAGAGTTTCCCGACACTTGTTCACTGTTTTGGTCATAACTCGGTCATACGAACTTTGTTTGACGCGATTCTAGCGGCCACGCGAAGAGAATTCAATTATCTACAACCTTGAAAAAGGCAAAGTGCTAAAATTACCAAAAGTGCGGCAGTTTTACCTAAAGTACGACGCACTTTTGACACCCCTTCAAACCACCATCACCACCATCGACTACCACCACTCTCCACCATCAATTTCCAGATTTTAATCCCATTCAAGGATGTAATGGTGTAGTGTTAAATTCGAAATCTGATAAGCGATTGTGACAGAATTGTTCTAGTTTCTAGGTTTTGCTTTTCAATATAATTATACAGTGCTTCTTGAAGTAAATTCTTGTGAATTAAAATCACCATTATTTGCTCTTGAAATTTGGTATAATCTTGTTTATCCTTTGAATATGATTATTATTGAATTGTTTAAGTTCATAATGTGTTTTGTTACTTCTTTTATCATAGAGTAGTCATCTTGTGTTTGTTTGGGCAATATGTGATCTTGGATATGGAGCGTTTGGATATGTGTTTATTGAAATGGTTAAACATGATTTTCTAAGTGTAAAGGCCGAAAGGATACTTATAAACTTATGTTTTATCATTCCACTTAATTTATTGGTTTTAAACCTAATAAAGCCGAAAGGATTTGTTGTTATTAATCGATATAATCACTCGTTATATTTAAAGGCCGAAAGGATTTGTAACTTGTGAAATCTTTATTCTCTAAACTTGTAAACACTATCCTAAACACTTCATTGTCTTAGTGATCATTGCCTAAACAAACATACTTTAATCATTTGCTTGAATCTTTCTTTACAATATTCGATATATGCACGATTTGGTTAATTTGATCCATGACAATCATTTTAGCCTTAGCACCATAATTACAAACTGTGAAAACTTCAATTCTCATGGGACGACCTGGACTTACCTAAAGCTATACTATACACGAACGGTTATACTTCCCGAGTGTTGTGTTTTTAGTAAAAATCGGTATTTCTTGATTATAAATATAAAGTTTGCAACACCATCTAATAGATTCTTCAAATCGATACTTTTCTTGATGATATCCCTTAGCTACAAGTCATGACTAATTGCGAATGACTATATTGTCTTCATCCTTTCTTGTTCTTCCATAACCACTTTAAACTAATAACGGTTTTTCCAAAGGGTTTGTCAAGAAGCTCTCAGACACTGAGTCTGTCGAATTGATGAAGTTCTTCCTGCATTGCTTCAATCCATGCATGATCAACCATTGCTTCCTTGATGTTCTTTGCTTCATCAGTACTCAAAGGGAGTGTGAATATACAAATCTCAAGATCTGTAGCAAATTTTCGTTTTGTCTGTACTTACTCTGATGGATTTCCACAAACTTGTTCTAATGGATGGTCTCTAGTCCAATGGGTAGTTGGAACTGGTTGTCTTGGCAAAAATCTATGCATGTTTGACGTATCAATATTGTGTGAGAATGACTCAGCAACTTCATGTACCGGTGTACATAAAGGGTTGATAAATTCATCTGTGTCAAATTATGCATCTACTGCTTGATCAGAGTTATTGTCCTCAGCATTGAAATTTGTTGTTAGAGTGGTTGGTCCCGATATAGGTTGAACATTTTATGTAGGTGGAGTATCTTGTTGTTGATTATCAGAGAGCGGAAGACTTAGATACACCTTGGTTTCCTCCATTAAAGTAATCTTCATACATAGGACTGAATAGTAATTCAAAATCTTGTAATGATGGATTTGATTTGTCTGCTAGAGGAACAACATTGGTAACCAACTTTGAACTTGAAGGTTCATTGTCGTTGTCTTGAATTTTTAGTTATATACTGTTATGAACAGAAGTCTTTTGTAGTTGAGGCGTGGGACCGAAGTTTTCATAATCTGACGCTATTTGTCGTTGTGGTGCGAGGTTTAAACTGTTATGATCAAACGTCAGTACTTCCTTGAGTTCATCAAAGTTGATATAAATGGATTTAACGATCAATCTTGTCCTCTTGTTGTAGACTCTATATCCATTTGACTGAGTAACATATCCTATAAAAAAGCATGGATCCCCCTTCTCTTTCATCTTGTCAAGGTTTTCATCATCTCTGACTATGTAGCAGGTGCAACCAAAATGTGAAGAAATTTGAGAGTTGGTTCCCTTTCATTAATGATGTGATATGGTGTCTTTTCGTGTCTTGGAATAATTAGAGAACGATTATGGGTGTAACATGCAATTGCTATTGCTTCAACCCAAAAGAAGAGTGGTAGTTTAGAAGGTAAAAGCATTGTTCGAGCAGCCTCAACTAGACTATGATTCCATCTTTTGACAATGTCGTTTTGTTTAGGTGTTCGAGCAATTTTCGTTTGTTGATTAATTTCGTATTCTTTAAAGTATATCTAGAGTGTTTTATTTAAGAACTTTGTTCCTCTGTCTGTACGAACAGTTATAACTTGAGCTTGAAGTCCTCGTTGAATCATCTTTATAAAGTCGATTAGTACCTTCGGTGTTTCATCCTTGGATCTCAGGAAGTGAGTCTACGTGTATCCTACTAATTATTTCAACCCGCATGGGACCACATAAGTCCATGTGAAGCGATGTAACCGTCCTTTAGAACTTGGAGCAGTTTTTGTCTTGAAGTTGCTACGCTTTACTTTACTCATTTCACAAGACGAACATAGTTGATCTTTTACATACTTCAAACTGTGTTAGGCTATTCACAATGTCATTCTTGAAAAGCATGTTTATGGTGTCGAAGTTAAGATGAGAAAGTCGATGATGCCATAACCATGTTGAGTCGATGGAAGCTTGCCCTATGACGCAAAATTAGAGTTAGGAGAAGAGATTCTTGAAGAGTATTGTATTAGAGATTAGAATCATGTGCACCGTTAAGTAGGTGTTTCCCTGGAGTTCTCTACACCAAAGCGAGTAGTTTGCTGAAAACAACCTCAAATTCACGCATCACAAAATTGACCAACAGAGAATAGATTATGATTGAGGCCTTCGACGTAATAAATCCTCTTGATGGTGACATTCCCTTGAACTAAATCCCTGTATCTAAGAATAGGTGCAAATTGATCATTCCCAAACCGCACTGTACCCAAAATTTTCTCAAATTAGTTAGCAACTTGAGGTTTTACGTCATGTGCTTTGTGCACCTAGAGTCGACGATGAATAGGATGATTTGTATGATCTACAAAAAATTAGAAGACGAAGGAGAGTTGGACAAATTGGATCCCATTTTGTTTAATGGTTCCGGGTCATTAGTTGACCTAGATGCATTATCAAAAGGTAACCTAACACTAGTTGTCACATTGTCATTTTTAGACTTGGATTTATTTTATATCATGATGGACATTGTTTTTCAATCCACCAAGTCCATGTCTTGATAGTTTTCTCATATTGCATCCTAAAGTAACTCCTAGATTTTTGGATAGTGGATTCTAAAGTAATTATTTTCTTATGGGGTGTTGCAGCAGATTCGTTCGCTTTTCTTATGGGTTTCCTAGTACTAATAGGCACTACAGAGGCATTTATGTCTAGATTTTCAGTCAATTGATATATTTGTAAAACACAATCTTCATGTTTTTTGATTTAAAACACAACATTTTTATCTAGTAACACAAACAACTTTAATTTTCTAAGTCTTAGCAATTACAACCCCGTCTATTACTCGCAGTTACAAACTTTGTTTTATTAGATAAACTAGATATCCTATGTTGGTCTTCGAATTCATTCTTCTTAAGCATCACTTAACTATTGTTTTGCACCATTTTATCGTTCATTTGAGTGCTCCTAAGTTGTGGCTTGCCAACACTAGTGTTGCGAATTACTCTTGTAGAAATAGACACACATGGGTTAGAACTTCTAAAAGTCTGAGAAAACTGAGGTGTTCTAGTTTATGTGGACATGGTGTTTAGTCTATACATTCATGGTTTAATCACATTTGTGTTTCTTTTAACCTATTTGTCTTTTTCATTTTTAGGCGAAGTCTATGAAGTGACTGGTTTTGATAAATCTTTTTTCTCATAGTCTTGGGAACAATATCCGTTATGGTGGAATAAATATATTGTCGTTTAGATTATTTGAAATGGATATTTTTCTATGACTGATGGTTTTTGAAATCTAAAAGCATTTGGTTATCGAATAACTGATGGTTTTTCAAACTTAGTATCCACATACTTTCTTTTCATCTTATTTAGCAAAGTACGCATTTCAGCATTGGCAATGGTCTTTTCTTGCAACTGAGCTTTCAAATCGTTGATTTCAAGCATTTTTCGGTTGAGTTCGGCAATCAGGGAATCGTTTTTAGCTTTCCAAACTTTTTCATTGTTCCCTCATGCAAAATTTTGCTTAACCCAAGAGTTTTCACAAACGTTCTTTTCCTTTTTGTTTTGCAAATCAATTACAAGATTAATGCAATGTTTCTCTAGTTGTGCAAAACTTATGTCATGTTTTTGTTTATGACTCTTGGAAAGCTCAATCTCAAGACGTTCACATTCTTCCATTTTGCATGTATTTGCATGAACTATATCACAATTTTTCTTCTATTATCATCCAAGAGAGAAGACTAGCACACAAAAAATCTTTTGAAAAATCCTTGCAGAGTGATCACTCGACTTTTGGAAATCTGTTTTTTCGTTCAAGTTGAGATTTAAGATCATGAATCTCCATTTTAAGGTCATCAGCCTCTTTTTCAACAGATTTGACATATTTCAAGTGTTCAATAATTTCTTCTGTTTAAAGCTTGTTCAAAAATCCCAACATTTTTCAAAGCTTTGTGAGCAACTGGAATTAAAAGATCGTGAAGACGCAACTTTATGTCATGTGTAATTGGATTTTGCCAATCTAGCTTACGTTTTTGCCAATTAGTTTCAACAATCTCTCTTATGTTTCCCACATTAGCTTGAACATCTTCGAAAGCATACTTACTTTATTATATATTGATTTATGTTTTGGTAAGTATTCGATGTTTTTCACCAAATTTGTTGGTTTTTTCTGAAAAGGTGTTTTAAAAATGTTCTTTTTCAAATTATTTGTAAAATACAATTGCTCACGAGACTTTTGTTGTTATGTAACAAAGAGGTCATAAAGGTTATTTAGTTTTGTGTAATTATATGGTTTTACTAAGTCACCCATTTTTAATCTACTCTCTTCTGCAAGATGAATTGTTTCTTCACTTTCAGGAGCAAATAAATTTGCAAGGTCATTCTTATATATTGAACATTATATAAGCACAATCTCTCCCATTGAGCTTATTGAGGTACTCAGGATTTGCAAAACTTATCGAACATTTACCATTATAATACAAACTTGGTTTAGGAGTTAGCATAAAAACGGTTTGTGTAGATTAACCAGTTTTATATTCAGTGTCATTTAAAAACTTCACTTGATTTCCCAAGGCAATTATTTTTTCAATGTCTTTATCCTCTTTGCTTTTAAAATCTTTTTTCTACTGTTGTGTTTCTTATAAAACGAAAGAAAGTTGTGTTTACATGCTTAGAAATCTAATTTTCTAGCTTGGATTTTCTTCTTTACCAAAAAGTTTTGTTGCTTTCATTTTTAGGATTCATCACATTGTCGTTTATTATCCCGAATGTAAATCAAGAGTACTTTCACACTGAAGTTCAGCTTCTTCCTTTTACTTTTTTTTTTTCTTATTTGTCTAAAGTTTAGTCCCTCTCAAGTCAAAATTTTCAAGCTCTAAAAGGCACGTTATTTTTTCAAGTTCTTGAGTAGAGGACGTGTTTGCATTCTTCAATTGTTTCTGAATCTTTTTGTTTTCGTAAACATCGAGTTTTAAATTTGAAACTAAAGAAGCAAGTAACACACGTTCATCCTCAGTTTCCTCAACATTCTTGTCAACCTCCCATTCATTAGTGCACATATCTGATGAATCACGAGTGACATTGCTATCAACCTTTTCCACCAAATATGTATAACTAATGAATTCAGGTTGCTCAGAGTGTTGTATTTCAATGGCAAACACATTATAGTCATCGTCTGATTGTACATTTTCTAATGGCTCGGTGTCAAAGTTTGGTCAAGAATTGTCATCTGTTGCAGCTAAGACCTCCTGAATATTTGCCATGTACATGTAATGTGCTTCCAGCTCTTGTTTATCAGGCTTATCATTTGTGTCCTATAGCCATTCATTGTGTTCTGCACATATCTGAAAACCTGCAGCCTCTTTCTTGCAAAGCAGCATCTTTTCCATGTGATACTCATAGTCTTTTACCCTCTTAGCAGATCTGCACTCCTTTACATAATGCCCAAACCGCAATTATAACAATGTATCCTAGATTGCTGAACTACTTGATATCCTACAGTGTCCCTGTGAAACGCCCCTTTTCTGACTCAAAATTTGATCAAGAATTAAAAAAATTGCAGAAACGCAAGACCGGGAATGACCTTGTGTATTCCTATTATTACCTTACTTAAAATACATTATAATTAGACCTGAAGTATCATTATTATAAAATAGACTCTATAAGCTTTCTAACGATATAAAGAATTCATTCTAACTCCTTACGTTTGTTTTTTACGGCAAAACAAAATTCAAGAAACTACAGATCCTTCCAGCCGGGGGCTGAAAAGCATTTTAGGGCGGTCCCTGCACCTGCATACACACCTTAACTCATTTTGGACACTTTATTACGAAAAACTAACTTCCCGAACTTGATATTACATAAAAATCTCAATAATTAATTAAAACATTATATTACATCATTTCCTTACTTGTTTGTGGTCTAATTAACCCAAAAACATGTACCTTACGCGGGTTACCAAATGCCCCGTTTTACACCGTTTATATTCACTATTGACCCAATTGCATTCATCCACATACAAGACCAATACAAAAGATGTCGACACTTGACACTTAACACTTACAAACCATTTTACGTCACTTGGGGGTTCAACATCGATTCGAGCTCGGTATCTAGTACTAAGCTCTATACATACGCTACACACTTCTATTCTTTGCTTTCCGATCTTAACCATTTACCAATTGCTCTACCTTCATCGCAAGAACTACAAAATCTTGCAACTTAAACACGTAAGCTTTCGCTTAGTAAGTAACCCACGATAATATATTATCATACACGACATCATCAAATGCATACATACATATCATAACTAAATCACTTAACCATTAATCCATATCATTTGCTTACTTCCACACCAATTCTCAAACATTGCAAACCAACATCATAACTACATTTAATCACTTACCTTGATTAGTCCCATGACTAAATCAAGACCATCTTAATTAGAACCTAACAAGCCTAGTTTTATCTTCATATTCAAGTCTCTATATCGATACACCTATACTCACCTTCTCATACATAACCACATGATCATTCACATTCATAAAATTTATTATAAATAGGTTACTTACCTCTCATCCAAGCTAATTCTACCTATAACACCATCATCATCATCATCCAATGCTAGCCTTCATAAACCATAATTACACATATAAAAATACATTAAAGAGATATCATAATATGGGTTTATTACAACCATGAATTTACTAAGATCCTCCATTATCTTCATATGATCATATCTTAATCATATGATGTAAAACCCTAATTCTTATACTTAATCTTCAATTAACCTTAACCCTTATTAATAAACATCTTAATACTTATTTTAGAATATCAATTACCCAAAACCCCCCAATTTAGGTACATGAACCCTAACCCTTAATTCTTTAATTAACTTAATAATTAAGTGGTTACTTACTTGTGGAAATCATTGCTAGGCTTACTCTTGAGTTAGGATCTAAATCTTCTTATTCTTGTCATCAAACCCAAGCCTTAGTTTCCTCTTTTTCTTCTTCTTAGGTCGACATATACGAGACAACACCAACACTTTCTAGAGTTATCTCAAGTTCCAGGGAAATATCTAGTATTAAGTTAGGTGCTAGTTTAGCCATTTGACACATATGGTCCCTCAAATCTTATTTCTCATAATTTTGGCCACCTAATTATTATAAACATTTATCATTTGACAACTTAGTCCAGAAGAGTCATTCCTTTTAGTATTGTGGCATACAGTATTTTCTAGAACCATTTACATACTAATAATACTTATAGTTGACAACTGGGTTTGACTAACCAAACACGTAACGTCTTTAAAAACTTTAAAAGTCATATTCAAACTATTCCAATGACAATCTCGTAATAAAAACGCTTAAAACCTGGTTTTGAGGAGTTACACCATGTTCCTAACAACCGTCATTGTCCTCTGATTCCCAAACTACCTAGTATGTCTGTTGATGACATTAAATAAGGTTACTTTTATAGCATCATTTTACCCAATTAAATTACCCACTTTTATATAATTATTGCAAGAATTATTACTTAATTGTTTAAAGTTGTTAATTGCAGTAATTATGGAGTACATTGTGAAGACAAGCTAAAAGGCGCACATTTTGGAGCTTAAACGATGATATTAAAAGATTGCTTATTTCTGACTACATACGCCATATCCAGCAAAGAAGATACGGCGTATCAGCGCCTGGTCTTCATAAGAAAACGCGTACGTTCAATACCCAATATGACGTATCCTTTGAATACATCCGCGTATTCCAGCTGGTCAAACCATCAAAGATCTACAATAAATGTGATTGATAGCATATTATTCAACTAATTGAATTGTAAAACGTAGCAGCACTCCAAGGAATTCACCCCAATACGCCGTATTGACCTCACTCAATACGGCGTATCCACTCATTTTCAGAGACTATAAATAGAAGACTCAAAAATGAGTTTTCAGAGTGCTTAATCATACTCTCTATACCATAAACATAAAATTCAATTTTTTGAAGAGACGAAGAGCAGCCAAGGTCAAGCATCGATACTAATTCCATAGAAGATGTCGTGTAATTCCTATACTCTTGTAATCATTTGATTTTTGGTATCATTTATCAACTCGATTAGTTTGCCTTGGTTGTTTGATTATACTTGTATTATTACAATGGTTATGGGCTAATACCCTTGGGTATTGGCCACTTTAATGAAGATTCAATGTTTGGTTTGTTTATCTGATTGTTTATTTATCGTGATTGTGTAAGCTATTGTTTTTCCTCATACTTGTTTCTTGTGACTTGAATATGCGGACTATTCATTCAACTATGTCTAGTGAGACTGTCTCAAGTGATCTAAAATACGAGGAGAGCTCTCCATATCATGTGTTATATATTCGGACCCAATAGGATAAAAATAATGTCCTATCTTTGTCTTTAGTTTAGTGAGCTTAGTTGGACTGGCAGGTGACCCTTCGACCCAACGAGTACGTTCTTAATCAATTGGTAAAGACTTGGATAGTGGATTAACAGTATATAAAATACCGCCAAGCAGCAAGTGGGTAAAGTCTCGATGGGCTAGGGTTTAACAAGATCACCATTGCTTTAATCCCTAAGATAGATTATAATTAAACTAAAGGATTCTTTTTGTGGATGCATTAATTATGATAGGATTCAACGAGTCTAGGTCTTAGGAAGAAGTCCCGCCTAAGTCTTAAGAATGATATGCCGCCTCGAGATAAGAACTCATTGTACTAAACAAACAAACCACAATTTAATCGGATTTAATATGGATAATACAGTTTTCTATCATTTATCTTCTTGCGTGATTATTATGTATTGAATTGATTTAAGTCGCCACCAAACCTGTGTCAGCCTCTCAGGCTGAACCCTCTCCCTCCTTTATCAATAGAACTAGGTTTAGCACAGGTTTAACATTAATTAAAAATAACATAGAATTAACTAGACTAATTAATTAGAATAAAATACTGATAGAATATAAGGTTAACTTTCTCGCTCTTAGTGTTCGACACCCTACTTACCACGAAACTCCATCTTGACCGGGTACACTGCCCGTTAAAGTGTTGTTTTAGGATAAGTCGGCTAAATATAAATTTAAAACTTGGTAATCAATAAATACAACCTACACGACAACACATCAAGTTTTTGGCGCCGTTGTCGGGCAGTGAAAATTGTTTAATCTTTATTTTATTAGTATTTTTAACCCTCAGCTTAGAATAATTTAATTAGCATAATTTAATTCTGATTGTGTGTTTAATTGTTTGTTTAAATTTCCGCATTATTTAATTGTTTTCAAAGTATTATGTTATGGTAGACCACCTGATACGGCGTATCCACCAGTTGGAATTAAGGTATAAACTTTCTCCCAGATACAAATTTTTTTTCTGCTGTCTAAACAACGTATCCTGTTCTTCCAAACAATATGGCGTATTCTGCAAACTATATAGAGTACTGTCCTTCACGAAGATCCATACGGGTATTCAAATCATTTGACTATGGCGTATCGATCACCCTGACAAAGTAGCAGAACTAAATTTGGTTTTTTTTTTCTTTTATTTTTTTATTTTTTTTTTTAAATTTTTTTTTTTTTTTTTTTTTTCTTGTGTTTAAAATTTATGTATCTTTGGTTCTTTGAGCTTTCCTACTGATTTATTGTCTCTGTTTCAGTGAGGCTATGACAAGGAGAGCCCCTAAGTGAACACTATTTACACCTTTGGAAAACTTGGAAAGAGTATTTCATTTAAAAATGAGGCTTTTCGAGACACCGGGACTTGTAGAATCGAGTTCACCCGAGTTCGATTTGTTTTCTGACATCGAAGAACGATCAGAAGAAGAAGCTACATAAATTATGACAGAAACAATGGAACAATACATGAGCAAGACCCACGGGGATTATGGGTCGACGTACTTGACCAAAAGATCAATACTAATACCCACTTTGAATTGAAGGGGCAATTTCTCAAAGAACTTCGCGACAATACTTTCAGCGGTTCGGAATACGAAGATGCAAACGAACACTTTGAAAAAGTTCTGGAGGCTGTTGACTAATTCCACATCCCAAATATAACTAAGAATCAAATCATGCTTCGAGCTTTCCCTGTATCCCTAACTAGAGCCGCAAGTCGTTGGCTCAAGAACGAACCAGCTGGTTTAATTTTAACTTGGGAAGTCCTGAAATCGAAGTTTCTAAGCAAATATTGTCCGCCTGCTTGTACTGCAAAGAAAATGGAGGAAATTAACAACTTTCAGCAAGAACCTAACGAAAGCCTTTTCTGAGATTAGGAAAGATTTGAAGAACTCCTGATGAAATGTACTCAACACTATTTGACTGATATGCAAGAGATAATCTTGTTTTATAACGGGTTGGATGTTCCAACTAGACAAATCCTTGATTCAAAGGTGCCATACCAACTAAGACAGCTGCAAATGCAAAAGTAGCCATCCAAGAGATGGCCGAATACTCTCAAAAATGGCACAATGGAACATCAAGAACCAGAAGTACTGAAACTTCTGACGGATTGGCCGCTATCCAGGCTCAACTCAACAGTCTCGGGAGAGAAATTAAGAAGGTAAACGAGAAGGTATATGATGCTCAGGTGGGATGCGAACTATGTAAGGGACCAAATTACACCAAAGACTGTCCATTCAAAGAAGAAGGAAAAACCCTTGAAGAAGCTTACTATACGCAGTTTGGTGCACCCTACCAACCTGGAGGACAGTACAGAGCAGCAGGGCCAGGATTCTACCAAAGAAACAACAGAAACTCTTCCTACCCCGATCAAAGACAAACTATGGAGGAATCACTGACCAAATTCATGGCTGAATCAGCAAAGAGACACGAGGAGAACTCAAACATAATCAAAGAAATTCGAGCTTCTACCGATGCAGCTATCAGAAATCAAGGAGCTTCAATTAAGACCTTGGAGATTCAGATTGGACAGATGAGCAAAGTCTTACAAGAAAGAGGATTCGAAATTCTACACAGCTCGACGGAAATGAACCCAAGGGATCATGTCAAATCATTTTTGACTGCTAAAGCTGATTCAACTGGGATACGTCGTATCAGATCAGGCCCATAAGCCGTATCGGACTCACAGATCAGTAATGTATTTTCTGAAACAGTTCCCTTTCCTAGGCGACTACATGATTACTGTTGTGATGAGTGGAAGGAGGCACGTGAACTAAAGATTCTGGAAACCTATTCAATTAGGACCTCATTAATGAGAACAACTTGCTCAGAAGAAAAGGACCCAGGAAGTTTTACTCTACCCTGTTTTATTCATAATGTTTGTTTTGATAAAGCCCTTGTTGACCTAGGAGCAAGTGTAAGTGTTATGCTATTCTCTACCTACACCAACATCGGTTTAGGAGATTTATCTCATACTAGGTTAATTGTTAACTGGCTGACAAAACGATTAGACATCCAAGGGGTATCGCTAAAAATGTGCTAGTCAGGATTGGTAAATTTATTTTCCCCATAGACTATTATCTTGGACATACCCGAGGATGACGATGTCCCTTTGATCCTCGGACGACCATTTTTGTCTACCGCCCATGCCAAGATAGATGTTTTTAAAAGGAAAATTACTCTAAGGGTTGGGGAAGAAAAAATTGTTTTCAAAAGCATTAAACCTGCTACTAGCATAATTAGGAGGGTCTATATGTTAAAAACGAATCTTGATTCCAAAACTGAGCTTATAGGAGAGGATGTTAATAAATCATTTAACCCACACTATGGTGATTATATTAAATTAAATGATTTGGATGTGCCTTCAAAACCTAGGATGAATCAAGATGATAACTTTAAGCCAACCATTGATGAAAATGTTATTGTCAATGAGCCCACTAACAAATGTTGTACCACAGATAATGAAATTTTCTTGTATCGTTGGTTATAAACATGTTATTGTTGATTTTCTCCCTGCCAAGTCCATTAATATGATGACCAAACATTTTTACAATTCTATAATTAAGGACGAAGGTGATCATAAAGGGAAGAAACTAGCTGCAACTTTGATTGACATACCTATTTTTGTTGGGAATTTTTCTATTATTTCAGGTTTCTCGATCATTGACGATATGGATGTAACAAGTTGTGTTGTGCTCGGCATGCCGTTTTGTAAGAATTTTTGTGTCATGCAATAAGTTTATGTGAGAAAAATTCGCACGTAGGGATAAGTAGAGCAATTGAGGAGAATGAAGTGAAAAGAAAAAGGCTGACTTAAAAACTGGCTAAAGAAAGTGCTCTATCGGGAGACAACCACAAGTTGTTTTAACTGTTGTGTTCGGTTATTGTGTGTCGTGTCTGTCTGCCCTGACATTCCAATTACGGCGGGTAATTCGAACCCTTTGGATACGGCGTATGGAATGTCTGGGAAAGACAAGTACTCGACAAACAAATAACGAAAAAAATGTTAAAAACAAATGGGTTGTCTCCCGGTAAGCACTTTTCTTTCAGCCAGTTTTTAAGTTAGACTTTTTCTTTTCAGCTTCATTCTTCCTCAATTTGCTCGTACTTATCCCTACGTGCGAATTTCTCCATAATCTTTTGGCATGACACAAAATTCTTACAAAACGCATGCCGGTAGCAACACAATTGTATTAACATCCATCTCGTCAATGATCGAGAACCTAATATACTAGATAGATTCCCAAAAAAATAGGTATGACAATCAAAGTTGCAGCTAGATTTCTTCCCTTTATGATCACTTCGTCCTTATATTATTGAATTGTAAAAATGTTTGGTTCAATCATATTAATGGACTTTGGCGGGAGAAAATCAGCAATAACATGTTTATAACCAACGATACAAGAAAATTTCATTTTGTAACAACATTTGTTAGTGGGCTCATTGACAATAACATTTTCATCAATGGTTGGCTTAAAGTTATCATCTTGATTCATCCTAGGTTTTGAAGGCACATCCAAATCATTTAATTTAATATATCACCATAGTATGGGTTACAATGATTTATTAACTCCTCTCCTATAGTACAGTTTTGGAATCAAGATTCGTTCTTTAAACATATAGTACCCTCACTAATTATGCTAGTGGCAGGTTTAATGCTTTTGAATAGCAATATTTTCTTCCCCAAACCCTATTTAGAGTAATTTTCCTTTTAATAACTTCTTTTTTGGCATGGGCGGGTTAGACAAAAATAGTGTCGAGGATCAAAGGGGGACAATCGTCATCCTAGGTATGTCAAGATTAATAGTCTATGGGGAGGAAAATAAATTTACAATCCTGGCTAGCACATTTTTTAGCGGATACCCCTTGGATGTTAATCATTTTTGTCAGCCATTGTTAACAGTTAACCTAGTGTGAGATAAATCTCCTAAACCGATAGGTTGGTGTAGGTAGAGAGTGGCATAACACTTACACTTGCTCCTAGGTCAACAAGGGCTTTATCAAAACAAACATTATGAATAAAACAGGGTAGAGTAAAACTTCCTGGGTCCTTTTCTTTCTGAGGCAAGGTGTTGTCATGAAGTGTGGTCCTAATTGAATAGGTTTCCAGAATCTTTAGTTCACGTGCCTCCTTTCACTCATCACAACAGTAATCATGTAGTGGCCTAGAAAAAGAGAACTGTTTCAGAAAATACATTTCTGATCTGTGAGTCCGCTACTGGCTTATGGGCCTGATCTGATACGACGTATCCGTTTGAAATCGCTTTAGCAGTCAAAATGATTTGACATGATCCCTTGGGTTCGTTTCCGTCGAGCTGTGTAGATTTCAATCCTCTTTCTTGTAAGACTTTGCTCATTTGTCCAATCTGAATCTCTAAGGTCTTAATTGAAGCTCCTTTGATTTCTGATAGCTTTGCATCGGGTAGAAGATCGAATCTTCTTTGATTATGTTTGAGTTCTCCTCGTGTCTCTTTGCTGATTCAGCCATGAATTTGGTCAGCGATTCCTCCATAGTTTGTCTTTGATCGGGGTAGGAAGAGTTTCTGTTGTTTCTTTGGTAGAATCATTGCCCTGCTGCTCTGTACTGTCCTCCAGGTTGGTAGAGTGCACCAAACTGCGATTATAGGTAAGCTTCTTAAAGGGTTTATTCTCTTCTTCTTTGAATGGAAAGGCTTTTGAGTGTAATTTGGTCCCTTACATAGTTCGCATCCCACCTGAGCATCATATACCTTCTCGTTTACCTTCTTAATTTCTCTCCCTAGACTGTTGAGTTGAGCCTGGATAGCGGCCAATCCGTCAGAAGTTTCAGTACTTCTGGTTCTTGATGTTACATTGTGCCATTTTTGAGAGTATTCAGCCGTCTCTGGGGATGGCTACTTTTGCATTTGCAGCTGTCTTAGTTGGTATGGCACCTTTTGAATCAAGGATTTGTCTAGCTGGAACATCCAACCCGTTATAAAACAAGATTATCTCTTGCATATCAGTCAAATAGTGTTGAGTACATTTCATCAGGAGTTCTTCAAATCTTTCCTAATCTCAGAAAAGGCTTTCGTTAGGTTCTTGCTGAAAGTTGTTAATTTCCTCCATTTTCTTTGCAGTACGAGCAGGCGGACAATATTTGCTTAGAAACTTCGATTTCAGGACTTCCCAAGTTAAAATTAAACCAGCTGGTTCGTTCCTGAGCCAACGACTTGCGGCTCTAGTTAGGGATACAGGGAAAGCTCGAAGCATGATTTGATTCTTAGTTATATTTGGGATGTGGAATAAGTCAACAGCCTCCAGAACTTTTTCAAAGTGTTCGTTTGCATCTTCGTATTCCGAACCGCTGAAAGTATTGTCGCGAAGTTCTTTGAGAAATTGCCCCTTCAATTCAAAGTGGGTATTAGTATTGATCTTGGGTCTAGTAACGTCGGACCCATAATCCCCGTGGGTCTTGCTCATGTATTGTTCCATTGTTTCTGTTCATATTTATGTAGCAACTTCTTTCTGATCGTTCTTCGATGTAGAAAATCAAATCGAACTGGTGTGAACTCGATTCTACAAGTCCGGTTATGATGTCTCGGAAAAGCCTCTTTTTAAATGAAATACTGCTTTCCAAGTTTTCCAAAAGGTCTATTATATAATTGCTTGTTAATAGTTCCTTAGTGGAGCTCCTTGTCATGCATCACTTGAAACAGAGGACAATAAATCAGTAGGATAGGCTCGGAAAGAAAGGATACATAAATTTAAACACAAAAATCAAATTTAGTTCTGCTACTGTGTCAGGTGATCGATACGCCATATTCAATTGATTTGAATACGCCATATCAATCTTCTGAAGGTCAGTACGTCGTATTGAGTTTGCAGAATACGCCATATTGTTTGGAAGAACAGGATACGTTGTTTAGACTGCAGAAATAAAAATGTTGTATCTGGGTAGAAAGTTTGATACCTGGTATCCAACTGGTGGATACGCCGTATCAGGTGGTCTACCATAATAGAATACTTTGAAAACAATTAAATAATGCGGAAATTTAACCACACACTTAAACACACAATCAGAATTAATTATGCTAATTAAATTATTCTAAGCTAAGGGTTAAAAATACTAATAAAATAAAGATTAAACAATTTTCACTCCCCGGCAACGGCGCCAAAAACTTGATGTGCTATCGTGTAGGTTGTATTTATTGATTACCAAGTTTTAAATTTATATTTAGCCGACTTATCCTAAAACAACACTTTAATCGCGCCAGTGTACCCGGTCAAGATGGAGTTTCGTGGTAAGTAGGGTTGTCGCAACACTAAGAGCGAGAAAGTTAACCTTATATTCAATCAGTATTTTATTCTAATTAATTAGTCTAGTTAATTCTATGTTATTTTTAATTAATGTTAAACCTGTGCTAAACCTAGTTCTATTGATAAAGGAGGGAGAGGGTTCAGCCTGAGAGGCTGACACAGGTTTGGTGGCGACTTAAATCAATTCAATACATAATAATCACGCAAGAAGATAAATGATAGAAAACTGTATTATCCATATTAAATCCGATTAAATGGTGGTTTGTTTGTTTAGTACAATGAGTTCTTATCTCGAGGCGGCATATCATTCTTAAGACTTAGGCGGGACTTCTTCCTAAGACCTAGACTCGTTGAATCCTATCATAATTAATGCATCCACAAAAAGAATCACTTCTAGTTTAACTTATAATCTTATCTTAGGGTATATTAAAGCATATGGTGATCTTGGTCTAAACCCTAGCCACTCGAGACTTTACCCCCACTTGCTGACGTGGCGATGCATTTTATATATGTTATCACTATCCAAGTCTTTTCAATTGATTAAGAACGTAACTCGTGGGTCTGTAAGGGTCACCTGCCAGTCCAAACTAAGTCTCACTTATCTCAAGACACGATAGGACATTATTTGTGAATCCATTGGTCCAGATATATCAAACATGATTATGGTAGGAGTATCCTAGTATTTAGATCACTTGGTCAGTCTCACTAGACCTAGTTGAATGATAGGTCGCATATTCAAGCACAGAAACAAGTATGAGGGGATAAACATAATTAAACAATCAACGATAAATTAAACAATCGAGATTAAACAAACCACCTGAATCTTCTTACCAGTGGCAATTCCCAAAGGGGGTTATTAGCCCATAACATTGTTATATAATACAAGTATACTCAAACATCCTAGGCAAAGTAATGAGTTGATAAAATGATACCAAAAAATCAAGTGATTAAAGACGTATTGGATACACGGACATCTTCTATTGATTTAGTATCGATGCTTGACCTTGGCTGTCTTCGTCTCTTCAGAAAATCGACTTTTATGTTTAGGTAAGAGAATATGATTAAGCACACTGAAAAACTTGTTTGAGTCATCTATTTATAGTCTCTGAAATGAAGTGGATTCGCGTATTGAGTGAGGTCAATACGGCGTATTAGGGTGAATTCCTTGGAGTGCGTGCTACGTTTACAATCAATTAGTAATAATTGCTATCAATCACATTTATTGTAGGATCTTTGATTGTTTGACCAGCTGGATACGGGTATGTATTCAATGGATAGTTCATATTGGGTATGAACTACGCGTGTTCTATATGCAGGACCAGGCGATGATTACGCCGTATCTTCTTTGCTGGACTATGGGTATGTAGTCAGAACTAAACAATTTTTTAATATCATGTTTAAGCTCCAAAATGTAAGCACTTTTATGTCTTCTCATATGTACTCC
Organism: Tanacetum coccineum; assembly: GCA_026074375.1. Classification (NCBI taxonomy): domain Eukaryota; kingdom Viridiplantae; phylum Streptophyta; class Magnoliopsida; order Asterales; family Asteraceae; genus Tanacetum; species Tanacetum coccineum. Next base: position 36,749 of record BQNB010033858.1, read on the forward strand.
GAATTATGCAATTAACAACTTTAAACAATTAAGTAATAATTCTTGCAATAATTATATAAAAGTGGGTAATTTAATTGGGTTAAATGATGCTATAAAAGTAACCTTATTTAATGTCATCAACAGACATACTAGGTAGTTTGGGAATCAGAGGACAATGACGGTTGTTAGGAACATGGTGTAACTCCTCAAAACCAGGTTTTAAGCGTTTTTATTACGAGATTGTCATTGGAATAGTTTGAATATGACTTTTATAAGTTTAAAGACGTTACGTGTTTGGTTAGTCAAACCCAGTTGTCAACTATAAGTATTATTAGTATGTAAATGGTTCTAGAAAATACTGTATGCCACAATACTAAAAGGAATGGACTTATGGGACTAAGTTGTCAAATGATAAATGTGTTATATAAGTTAGGTGGCCAAAATTATGAGAAATAAGATTTGAGGGACCATATGTGTCAAATGGACAAACTAGCACCTAACTTAATACTAGATATTTCCCTGGAACTTGAGATAACTCTAGAAAGTGTTGGTGTTGTCTGGTATATGTCGACCCAAGAAGAAGAAAAGAGAGGGAAACTAAGCTTGAGGTTTGATGATTAAGAATGAGGAAGATTAGTCATAACTCAGAGTAAGCTTGCAATGATTTTCCATAAATAGTAACCACTCTAATCATTAGTTAATTAAAGAATTAAGGGTTTAGGGTTCATTGTACCCAACTTAGGGTTTTGGGTAATTGATATTCTAAAATAAGTATTAAGATGTTTATTAATAAAAGGTTAAGGTTAATTGAAGATAGTGTATGAATTGGGTTTTACATTCATATGTTTAAGATTATGATCATATTATGTTAAATGATGGATAAGTAGGTAAGTATGGGTGGTATAAACCCCATATTATGATAATCTCTTTAATGTATTTTATGTTGTGTAATTTGGTTTATGAAGGCTGCATTGGTATGATGATAATGATGATGGTGTTTAGGTAGAATTAGCTGGATGAGAGGTAAGTAACCTATTTATAATAATTGTTATGTATGTGAATATGATCATGTGTTTATGTATGGTGAATGGTGAGTATTAGGTGTTATAGATATAGAGACTTGAATAGGAAGATAAACTAGCTTGTTGGTTCTAAATTAGATGGTCTTGATTTAGTCATGGGACTAATCAAGGTAAGTGATTAAATGTAGTTATGATGTTGGTTTGCAATGTTTGAGAATTGGTGTGGAAGTAAGAAAATGATGTGAATTAATGGTTAAGTGATTTAGTTATGATATGTATGTATGCATTTGAATATGTCGTGTATGATAATATATTATCGTGGGTTACTTACTAAGCGAAAGCTTACGTGTTTAAGTTGCAAGATTTTGTAGTTCTTGCGATGAAGGTAGAGCAATTGGTAAATGGTTAAGATCGGAAAGCAAAGAATAGAAGTGTGTAGCGTATGTATAGAGCTTCATACTAGATACCGAGCTCGAATCGATGTTGAATCCCCAAGTGACGTAAAATGGTTTGTAAGTGTTAAGTGTCAAGTGTCGACATCTTTTGTATTGGTCTTGTATGTGGATGAATGCAATTGGGTCAATAGTGAATATAAACGGGTGAAAACGGGGCATTTGGTAACCCGCGTAAGGTACATGTTTTTGGGTTAATTAGACCACAAACAAGTAAGGAAATGATGTAATATAATGTTTTAATTAATTATTGAGATTTTTATGTAATATCAAGTTCGGGAAGTTAGTTTTTCGTAATAAAGTGTCCAAAATGAGTTAAGGTGTGTATGCAGGTGCAGGGAGCCGCCCGAAAATGCTTTTCAGCCGCCCGGCTGGAGGGATCTGTAGTTTTTTGAATTTTGTTTTTGCGTTAAAAAACAAAAGCGTAAGGAGTTAGACATGAGGTTCTTTATATCGTTGGAAAGACTTATAGTGTCTATCTTATGATATGAAACTTTCAAGGGTCTAAATTATTATGATTTTAATATGTATATAGGGAAATGGAGCACAAAGGTCATTCCCGGTTCTTGCGTTTCTGCAATTTTTTTAATTCTTGATCAAATTTTGAGTCAGAAAAGGGGCGTTTCACAGGGACACTGTAGGATATCAAGTAGTTCAGCAATCTAGGATACATTGTTATAATTGCGGTTTGGGCATTATGTAAAGGAGTGCAGATCTGTAAGCGGTAAAAGGGCTAATGAGTATCACATGGAAAGATGCATGCCTTTGCAAAAGAGGGAAAGAGGCTTGCAGGTTTTCAGATATGTGCAGAACACAATGAATGGCTATAGGACACAAAATGATAAGCCTGATAAACAAGAGCTGGAAGCACATTACATGTACATGGCAAATATTCAGGAGGTCTTAGCTGCAACAGATGACAATTCTTGACCAAACTTTGACACCGAGCCATTAGAAAATGTACAATCAGACGATGACTATAATGTGTTTGCCATTGAAATACAACACTCTGAGCAACCTGAATCCATTAGTTATACATATTTGGTGGAAAAGGTTGATAGCAATGTCACTCGTGATTCATCAGATATGTGCACTAATGAATGGGAGGTTGACAAGAATGTTGAGGAAACTGAGGCATGAAGTGTGTTACTTGCTTCTTTAGTTTCAAATTTAAAACTCAATGTTTACGAAAACAAAAAGATTCAGAAACAATTGAAGAATGCAAACACGTCTCTTACTCAAGAGCTTGAGAAAAATAAGCGTGCTTTTAGAGATTGAAAATTTGAGCTTGAGAGGTACAAAACTTTAGACAAATAAGAAAGAAAAGGAAGAAGCTGAACTTAAGTGTAAAGTAGCTCTTGATTTACTTGCGGATAATAAACGACAATGTGATGAATCCTAAAAAGGAGAAGCATACAAAACTTTTTTGGTAAGAGAAGAAAAATCCAAGCTAGTAAATTAGATTTCTAAGCATGAAACACAACTTTCTTTCGTTTTATAAGAAACACAACAGTAGAAAAAAGATTTTAAAAGCAAAGAGGATAAAGACATTGAAAAAATAATTGCCTTGGGAAATCAAGTGAAGTTTTTAAATGACACTGAATATAAAACTGGTTAATCTACACAAACCGTTTTTATGTACTCCTAAACCAAGTTTGTATTATTAATGGTAAATGAGTTCGTAAGTTTGCAAATCCTGAGTACCTCAAGAAAGCTCAATGGGAGAAACTGTGCTTATATAATGTTCAATATGATAAGAATGACCTTGCAAATTTATTTGCTCCTGAAGTGAAGAGAGATACAACTCATCTGCAGATGAGAGTAGATTTTAAAAATGGTTGTGACTTAGTTAAAACATATAATTACACAAAACTAAATAACCTTTATGACCTCTTTGTTACATAACAACAAAAGTCTCGTGAGCAATTGTATTTTACAAATAATTTGAAAAAGAACATTTTCAAAACACCTTTTCAGAAAAAACCAACAAATGTGTGAAATAAAAAAACATCGAATACTTACCAAAACATAAATCAATATATAAAGTAAGTATGCTTTCAAAGATGTTCAAGCTAATGTGGGAAACATAAGAGAGATTGTTGAAACTAATTGGCAAAAACGTAAGCTAGATTGGCAAAATCCAATTACACATGACATAAAGTTGCGACTTCACGATCTTTTAATTCCAGTTGCTCACAAAGCTTTGAAAAATGTTAGGATTTTTGAACAAGCTTAAAATAGAAGAAATGCTTGAACACTTGAAATATGTCAAATCTGTTGAAAAAGAGGTTGATGACCTTAAAATGGAGATTCTGATCTTAAATCTCAACTTGAAACTGAAAAAAAGATTTTCCAAAAGTCGATGATCTACTCTTGCAAGGATTTTTCAAAAAAGATTTTTTGTGTGCTATTCTTCTCTCTTTGGATGATAATGATGAATATTGTGATATGGCATGCAAATATCTTGACAAAATGGAAGAATGTGAACGTCTTGAGATTGAGCTTTCACATGTGTCATAACTAAAATATGACATATGCTTTTGCACAAACTTACGAGAAACATTGCATTATCTTGTTTATAGATTTGCAAAACAATAGGTAAAAGGAACGGTTTGTGAAATCTTGGAGTTAAGCAAAATTTTACAGGAGGGAACAATGAAAAAGTTTGGAAAGCTATAAAACGGATTCCGCTGTTGCCGATCTCAACGGAAAAAATATGCTTGAAATCAACGATTTGAAAGCTCAGTTGCAAGAAAAGACCATTGCCAATGCTGAAATGCGTACTTTGCTAAATAAGATGAAAAGAAAGTCTGTGGATACTAAGTTTGAAAAACCATCAGTTATTCGATAACCAAATGCTTTTAGATTTCAAAAACCATCAGTCATAGAAAAATCATCTCCTTTTTCAAATTATCTTGAAAGACAATTTTTTCCAAAATTACGGTTTGTTCCCAAGACTATGAGAAAAAAGATTTATCAAAACCAGTCACTTCATAGACTTCGCCTAAAAATGAAAAAGACAAATAGGTTAAAAGAAACACAAATGTGATTAAACCATGAATGTATAGACTAAACACCATGTCCACATAAACTAGAACACCTCAGTTTTCTCAGACTTTTAGAAGTTCAACCCTGTGTTGTTCTTATTTTACAAGAGTAATTTCGCAACACTAGTGTTGGCAAGCCACAACTTAGGAGCACTCAAATAAACGATAAAATGGTGCAAAACAATAGTTAAGTGATGCTTAAGAAGAATGAAGTAGAAGACCAACATAGGATTTCTAGTTTTTCGAATAAAACAAAGTTTGTAACTGCGTGTAATGACTGTTTGAATGCTAAGACTTAGAATGTTAAAGTTGTTTGTGTTACTTGTGAAAAATGTGTGTTTAATTCAAATCATGATGATTGTGTTTCTAAGTATATCAATGACGTGAATGCTAGAACTAAGAAGCCTCATGTAGTGCCTATTAGTACTAGGAAAACCCATACAGAAAATGCGAACGAATCTGTGCACACCCCATAAGAAAATAAATTACTTGTAGAATTCCACTATCCATAAATCTAGAGTTACTTTAGGATGCATATGAGGAAAAACTATCAGACATGGACTTGGTAGGTTGAAAAATCAATGTCCATCATGATTATAAATGAAAAACCAAGTCTTAAATATGACAATGTGACACTGTGTTAGGTTACCTTTTGATATTGCATCTAGTCAACTAATGACCGGAACCATTAAACATATTGGATCCCAATTTTTCCAACTCTCTGCGTCTTCTAATTTTTTTGTAGATCATGAAAAATCATCTATCATCGTCAGACTCTAGGGTGCACAAAGAACATGACGTAAAACCTCAAGTTGCTAACTAATTTGGTAAACTTTTGGGTTACAGTGCGGGTTTGGGAATGATCAATTTGCACCTATTCTTAGATACAGGGATTTAGTTCAAGGGAATGTCACCATCAAGAGGATTTATTACGTCGAAGGCCTCAATCATAATCTATTCTCTGTTGGTCAATTTTGTGATGCGGATTTGGAGGTTGTTTTCAGAAAATCTACTTGCTTTGTTAGAGATCTTCAGGGAAACAACCTACTTACGGGTGCTCATGGATCTAATCTCTATACAATAGCTCTTCAAGAATATTCTTCTCCTACTCTAATTTGCTTCATAGCCAAGGCTTCATCGACTCATTACATGGTTATTGGCGTTCATCGGTACTTTATCATCTTTAAGACTGCGGACACATAAACATGCTTTTCAAGAATGACATTGTGAATAGCCTAACACAGTTGAAGTATGTAAAAGATCAACTATGTTCGTCTTGTGAAATGAGTAAAGTAAAGCGTAGCAACTTCAAGACAAAAACTGCTCCAAGTTCTAAAGGACGGTTACATCGCTTCACATGGACTTATGTGGTCCCATGCGGGTTGAAATAATTAGTAGGATACACGTAGACTCACTTCCTGAGATCCAAGGATGAAACACCGAAGGTACTAATCGACTTTATAAAGATGATCACGAGGACTTCAAGCTCAAGTTATAATGTTCGTACAGACAGAGGAAACAAAGTTCTTAAATAAAAACACTCAGATCTACTTTAAAGAATCGAAATTAATCAACAAACGAAAATGCGTCGAAACACCTCACAACAAAACGGACATTGTAAAAGAGGATGGATATCATAGTCCTAGTTGTGGCTGCTCGAACAAAGCTTTCCTACCTTCTAAACACTACGATCCTTCTTTTGGGTTTGAAGCTAATAGCAATTGCATGTTAACCAAATTGGTCTCTAAATTATTCCAAGACACGAAAAGACACCATATCACATCATTAATGAAAGGAAACTAACTCTCAAATTTCTTTACATTTTGGATGCACTTGCTACATAGTCAGAGATGGTGAAAACCTTGACAAGATGAAAAGAGGGGGGGGAAGGGGGATCCATGCATTTCGTATAGGATATGTTTCTCTGTCAAATGGATATAGAGTCTACAACAAGAGGACAAGATTGATCGTTAAATCCATTTATATCAACTTTGATGAACTCAAGGAAGTACTGACGTTTGATCATAACAGTTTAAACCTCGCACCACAACGACAAATAGCGTCAGATTATGAAAACTTCGGTTCCCACGCCTACTACAAAGACTTCTTGTTAATAACAGTATATAACCTAAAATTTCATGACAGACATTGAAACCTTCAAGTTCAAAGTATTGGTTACCAATGTTGTTCTTAGCAGAACAAATCTAAATCCCTCTTACAAGATTTTGAAATTTTCTATTCAGTCTATGTATGAAGCATACTTTAATGAAGGAATCCAAGTGTAATCAAGTCGTTCCGCTCTTTGATAATCAACTTAACAAGATACTTCACTAACATTAAAAATGTTCAATCTATATCAAGACCAACACTCCAACAACCAAATTAATGCTGAGGACCAATCAAACTTGATTCAAGAAGTAGATGCAATTTGACGCAGATGAATTTATCAAACCCTTTATGTACACTGGTACATGAAGTTGCTGAGTCATTCTCACACAATATTGACACGTCAAACATGCATAGATTTTGCCAAAGACACCGTTCAGACTACCATTGGACTAGAGACCATCCATTAGAACAAGTTTGTGGAAATCCATCAGAGTAAGTACAGACAAAACGAAAAATTTGCTACAGATCTTGTGATTTTGTATATTCAACTCCCTTTGTGTACTGATGAATAGCAAAGAAGACATCAAGGAAGCAATGGTTGATCATGCATGGATTGAAGCAATGCAGGAAGAACTTAATCAATTCGACAGACTCAGTGTCTGAGAGCTTCTTGACAAACCCTTTGGAAAAACCGTTATTAGTTTAAAGTGGTTATGGAAGAACAAGAAGGATGAAGACAATATAGTCATTCGCAATTAGTCATGACTTGTAGCTAAGGGATATCATCAAGAAAAGGGTATCGACTTTGAAGAATCTTTTTGAATGTGTGTTTTCCAAGTTTTAAATTTATAATACTAGAAATACCGATTTTACTAAAACACAACACTCGGGAAGTATACCCGTTCGTGTATAGTATAGCTTTAGGTATTCCGGTCGTTCCATGAGAATTGAAGTTTTCACAGTTTGTAATTATGGTGCTAAGGCTAAAATGATTGTCACGGATCAAATTAACCAAATCGTGCATATATCGAATATTGTAAAGAAAGCAATTCAAGCAAATGATTAAAGTATGTTTGTTTAGGCAATGATCACTATGACAATGAAGTGTTTAGGATAGTGTTTACAAGTTTAGAGAATAAAGATTTCACAAGTTACAAATCCTTTCGGCCTTTAAATATAACGAGTATTATATCGATTAATAACAACAAATCTTTTCGGCATTTATTAGGTATTATAACCAATAAATTAAGTGGAATGATAAAACATAAGTTTATAAGTATCCTTTCGGCCTTTACACTTAGAAAATCATGTTTAACCATTTCAATAAACACATATCCAAACGCTCCATATACAAGATCACATATTGCCTAAACAAACACAAGATGACTACTCCATGATCAAAAGGAAGTAACAAACTCATTATGAACTAAAAAAATTCAATAATAATCATATTCAGACCTAAAGAGTGTTGTTCCCACTAAAGGTTTAACTTGCCTCTTTGCTAAGGCCATAATTGATGAATCCAATATATTGCATAGGAGGCTTGGTTACATAAACTATGAACAATTCCGTCACATTCGCTTATAGATTCGAATTACACTTTAATGCTACTTTATTGGATGGATTCAAATCTGGAAATTGATGGTGGAGAGTGGTGGTAGTCGATGGTGGTTTGAAGGGGTGTTTGGATCCTTGGTTTGTCAAGCCAAGATCGCCAAGATCACCAAAAATCCCTATTTTAAGTGTTCTAAACGAACTAGAATGATTTGTGTGAGAGTGTGTGAATGAGAAAGCCAAGGAGGGTATTTATAGGCTTCCAAGGGCTAAAAACCGCCGCACAAAATTAATTGTGCGTCGCACATCAGGAGTTAATGCTATCTTTATTTAATTGCCTTTAATTTTTTCCACCGACTCAAAAGTACGCCGCACTTTGGCCAAAACTGCTGCACTTTGGTCACTTTTAGCACTTGGCCTTTTTCAAGGTTGTAAATAATTTAATTCTCTTCTCGTGGCCACTTGAACCAACTAAAACGGAGTTTGTATGACCGAGTTATGGCCAAAACAGTGAACAGGTGTCGGGAAGCTTTTAGTTTGAGTTTACTTCTTCGTTTAAGCTTCAAATCTTCATGTTTTCTTCTGTTTTCTTCCATGACACGTATCATGAACTTACAATATCAAATATACTCTATTCTATACCAAAAGTTCTTATAATTAACCAATAAGTATACATAAAAGCATTGATAATGCATATAAAAATATGTATAATTTGAGCGTTATCAAATCCCCCCACACTTAAAACTTTGCTTGCCCTCAAGCAAATCTAAGAAAAGAAATTGAAAAAAGAGTTCCTACATGACAAGAGCACAAAATTTTAAATTTTGACATATTATTATTATTATTATTATTTTAAAGAAAAGTTTTTATTGGGTGTGAAATTATCAAAAATATTTTTGGTTTTTTAATAAATAAGCACAAAAGGCGCAACCCCCCCCCCCCCACACTTATGGGTTTGCTTATCCTCAAGCAAAGTAAGGAAAATAATAAGCTTTACAAAACAAAATTGAATTATAAAAAATATTTTTGAATTTTTAATATGTGAAAGCACAGATGTTTTACAATACCCAACGATCTTTAAGCTGCAATAACATGACTAAGCACCTCACAAAGAAGGAAAGTATAATTCACTCAAACACTCATATGTGATGCAATAGAGGGTAAAAGGAAAATCACACTCCATTGCTCAAACATGATTCATTTTATACCATAGGCTTGTACAAGAAGAAAAACTGCACTGACAAAGCGTAAGCACTCGGTATAAATATCAAAAGAGGAATTTTATTCGGGTTGTAACGTTAGGATAAGGGTTAATAAGGGTGTGGATAAGGCATGGGAAGTATATATTGGAATTGGTTTTATAATATACATGTCGATAAGTCCGAGAACCCATGTTGCTACTTACGACAATCCACAAACCCGTGAGGTAATCGAACCTCTCATCAGTATATCCGGCACATATCATAGCTCTTATTTAACACTTTTTCTTTTTCTCTCTTTTTTTTGATTTTTTTATCACTCTTTTTTTTCATTCATTTTTTTTCTTCACATAACTAACAATTCCCCCACACTTGAGATAAGGATACACCACGAAAAAAATACGAAACACGAAGCTGCGCGACTTCATCTTCGTTGAAATGGCACAACACTTATAGCAAACTGAGAACAAACTATAAGCAAAAATCAACCAATCATACCGAGCAACTAGCAACAACCGTGGAGACTTTCGACAAGGGGTAAGGCTAGGCTAAAAGTTATATATTTTTTTATTTTTTTATTTTAGTGGTGAGAAAAATGAATAGAATGGTTCAGCGGGTTAAACTAGGAAAATCTAGCACTAAAGATGAGTGCTAACATAAGGATTTTATTTAGGTGGTTAGCTAATCAGTGTAATTAGCTAAAAGAATAATATGTTAAATGGAATGGCTTACATAAAAATACCTTTATCATGCGAACGTGATCTCACTGCGGTCTCGTAATGATTTCAAGCACAAGTTCTAAAATCAATAAATCACAGGCACACTCATATAATTTTAAACCGCTACCAATGCTCCAAAAAAGGTGACAAACTACAAATACACAGTCGTAACGACGAATGAGACGCTTGCAATTGCATTCAAACCTTAACTCGAGAAAGCTAAAGGCCAAAAATCATCTTAGGTATCTAAGATGGATACCTGAATTCCTCAAGATCTATAGGCGAACCTTACATTTTTTTAGGTGATTGGTATAAATGCGCAAGCAATGTAATTGATCCCGAGTCAGATCTGCTCTATCAATCGGGACACATCTATGATTTCAAAATTTATTTATTAATTAAGTTTTATTCTTATATATTAACCTAAGTGGCAAAAGAATTTTAAAAACAAGATTAGATTTTTAGATTACCGAGGGCGAAAAAAGTTTATACCTTTAATAATAAGTCTTATTTTTCAATTCATTTTTCCCCTACACTTAAGTTTAGCAATATGCGTAATTTAGAAAATAACTCAAAAGTAGGACAAGCGGGGAAAATAAATATAAGAGAAACGAGACTTTCCGGGGCTCTTAAGTGCTTAGTTGAATTCTGGAAGATACGGTGCAAATCAGAACGCTAAGCATGTGAATTCAACCACATATAATATATTGATCCAAATATATCATTCCTCGCGTGATAAGCATCACCACCATCCAAGCTCCACTTATTTACGAATCTGCAAACAAAACTACGAAAACCGTAAAATATTAAAGCGCACTTTCGTAGGCAACATGGTTGCATTTAGCATATGCAACAACCCTTTTTTGTTTTATATATTTTAATTTATAGGTTTATTATGATTACTGTTACTATAATAATTATTATTAATATTGTTATTCTTAACTTGATTTAAGATTCCTTGACAACATGGTTCAAATGGGAGTGATCCACTTTTAAAGCTTGAGGGTACATGATCTTTGGTATGTACTCACGGAATGGATATTCTTTTGTTTCGACAACGTGATAGCCCTTTTTTGATGCCTTAATAGGTTTATCTTTTTTGATTTTACTTTTAACGATGATAGGAGGTGGAGGATCTTTTTGAATTTTCGAAGAATCATCGGACTTTCCACTTCTGGTGCATACGGCATTCACGTGCTCGGTGTGAGCTTGAGGAGGAGGTGGGCCAGTCCTATCCGTTTGTACTAAAGAGACATTTTAAGACTTCTACCATTCATCTATTTTTCTTTCCAAGTTTTTAAATGTAGTTTGACAATTCTTTTCGTTTTGCTTCATTGTATAATCATATCGTTAACATTGTTCTTGACAAACATATTTGAAACTCTTTGACCATCTAAGAATTTGGTGATTAATTTTTCAAGATCTGCTTTAGATTTATCTTCTCTGTCAAAAAGTTTATCATGAACATTTCTCATGCTACGGATACATCTTTTGAAATCTTCGAGATCATTTTTCACATCATTGTTTAATTTTGTGAGCGATTTCTCGGAGTCATTAGGATCATGATGGGATTGATGAGAATACGAATCATGAGAATTTCGGCTTTGATAACCTTCATATTGGAAGTAATTGACTTCATGACATTCACACATCGACGTGTCATCATTCTTAGAAACGTTGTCACCTCCACGGTTATTATAATTCTTACGCATCTCATGCATCTC